>JBBPDA010108588.1:0-10973 GCA_037974385.1 Arnoldichthys spilopterus | reverse complement strand
AGTCCCGGCCCGGGCACTACTGAGGTACCCTTCAGCAAGGTACCGTCCCGCTACACTGCTCCCCGGGCGCTGTTGATAGCAGCCCGCTGCTCTACGTGTGCACGTGTGATGGGTTAAAAGCAGAGGTTGCATTTCGTTGTGGTGCTTGAATGTGTTCACAATGACAAATAGTCTCTTTCACTAAATGCAGCAACATGATACCAAGAAATACTTGGAAACTAAGTTTTCTGTCTCTGTCTGTCTGTCCGTCTGTCTCTTTAAGCTCTCAACCCAGCTGATGTGGATGCGGAGGTGGAGAGATTAAACACAGTGAAGCCTCCTGCAGTCCTGGACAGCCCAGTGCTCTCTACAGAGCAGAGCAAAGAGCCAAAAGTGGAGGGCAGCACAGAGGACCCCGTGCCACCCCGGCCACTCAGCCCCACGCGCCTGCAGCCGGTGGTGGCCCCAGAGGTCCCTGAGGTCCCTAATCTGGAGGAGTTACTTCGGATCCGGGCAGAAATTCCTCGAGCCCTGAAGAAACGCGGTTCCGTTGACCAGGGACAGACACTGATGAAGCTGCCCAACCAGTATAAGCCCAACCAGTACAAGCAGATGATTAATAAACTGTTCCGCAGAAAGGGCCCACAGCTGAAGGGCGAGGCCGGCAGCGAGAGCAGCTCATCTGAGGGAGAGGAGAGCAGTACACCACCCACACCAAGCCCACCACCACTGACTAACACCAGCATTGCCCATCAGAAGGTGAGGGGACATGGGGGTACGCATGTACACATTTCTCCTTTTCCCCCACATGGAGTTGATCAAATCTGGTGTCTGAAGTTTGGCTTCTTTAGTTTTACCAAGCTAATGTCGCTAACAAGTAGAGAAAGCTTATGAAGAGAAGTTAGCATGCACAACATGCCTATACATCACACATAGCGTTCACTGTATGACATACTGCTAACTGTAAAATTAAAAGTGAATCATTTGCTACAGTGGACACACAAAGTGCACCACAACTAAATGTGACCTCTGCATTTAACCCATCACACATGCACATGTGGAGCAGCAGGCAGCTATGAGAAGCACCTTGGGAGCAGTGTAGTGGGACGGTACCTTACTCAAGGGTTTGTCTGTGGTACATGGGTCAGGACTTGAACCTTTGGTTCTCCAAACCACAAATACCTTATATTTTGGACACAAATACAGAAAATAATTCTGTAATACTTCTGCTACTGTTTTTAGCAATGCCAAGTACTTTTGTCCATGTTCGTGGATAATCGGTCAGAAATCACATAACCAAGTCTGTTAAAGATTACTAAGCATACATTACCTGTAGATGAAATACATTTCTAACAACATGAAGAGGTTTAAGGCAAAAGTGTGATGCATGCATTTAGTAGAGCTGGGGAAAATATCAATTCTTATGATGCATCATGATGTAAAAGTGAGATTCTGGATCAATGCAGAAAGAAGATCTCCAAAAAGTTACATGCGTTATTTGCTATGTAAAACAACTTTAATATTTACAATGCACAAAAAATCAGCCATAAAATGAACACTATTTGCCTAATATTGAGAAGATGCCAAAATCTACCAAAACAGCTGTAACTGTGGTGCACTGTGCAAAGTGTGGTCTTCTGACCCCTTTCTATCAGAGACAGCATCACTTTTTGAATTCTGTGGGGTCGGACCACACAGTCCCTTCACTCCCCAAATGCATTAATAATCCTTGGGTGCCCATGACCCTCTTGCCGATTCACCTTCCTTGGATCACTTTTGGTAGGTACTAACTACTGCACACCTGGAACACTCCACAAGACCTGCAGTTCTGGAGACGCTCTGACTCCGTCGTCTAGAACATCACAATAATACCCACGTCAAAGTAACTCATTTTTATGCCTGCCCATTTTTTCTGCTTCCAGCACATCAGCTTCAAGAACTGACTGTTCAAATGCTGTTTATTATATATCACCGATCTGACAGGTGCCATTGTAATTAAATAGTAGTCTGTGATATTCACTTTTCCTGTTAGTGGTGTTAATGTTATGGCTGATGCCTTTGCTTTTACATTATATGATTTTTGAAAACAGATGTTTAACAAAAAGATGAATTGTGGACCTACATAAAGATTTCAAATATGTGTCTATGTGCCAGGGTCTTCACTCTATTCTGCGAAAGTCCAGCAGGGGGAGTAGTGTTAAGGTCCAGAGCCCCCGAGCTCGCCTCAGTCCATTAGTACTGCTGCTGGATGGAGCGCTGGTTGGAGAGCTGGACACAGTGCAGAGAGCAGTGCAGGAGGTCAGTCTGAAACCTGCTAACACACGTCCCTCTAACACACAGCAGGGTTCAAATAGATGGTATTCACGTGTGGTGTGTTTTCCCAACAGATGAGTGATCCCAGTCAGCCAAATGATGAAGGCATCACAGCCCTCCACAACGCCATCTGCGGTGGGCATTACGCTGTGGTGGAATTCCTCGTGCGGATTGGTGCGAATGTCAGTGCCCCTGACAGCCATGGCTGGTGTGTGTCAGTTTTGTAAAATCCTTAAATTTGGGCAAAATGAATGATATATAGATCTGTATTTACACTATTACATGGGTATTTTCCAGAGGCATTCAGGCTTATCTAGTGCAGTCTGCAATTGCACAGAAAAGCACGACAAAGCTTAAGACCATTTTACATACTGGGGCAGTGGAGGCCTAGTGGTTAGGACGCTGCCTTTGGGACCTGAAGGTCGCAGGTTCAAGTCCCACCCGGGCACTACTGAGGGACCCTTGAGCAAGGTGCCGTCCCACTACACTGCTCCCCGGGCGCTGTTGGTAGCTGCCCGCTGCTTCAAGTGTGACGGGTTAAATCCAGAGGTCATATTTCGTTGTGGTGCTTGAGTGTGTTCACAATGACAAAGAGTCACTTTCACTTTTCACTTTCACATCAAGTGAGTAAGAAAAACTGGGATGAGTTTTGAAAAAGCAGTTTTGTTTTCGCGGTTTGTTCACTCCTTTTAAAGCTCTGAGCTGAATCGTTTAGTTATTGCAGATGAATTTATAACTACTGGGAAAACCTTGCAACATTGAACATTGTTATAAAAAATATTTTGATAATTATTATGACAAATTATATTTTAGAATCAATATATAGATACACAGAATGAAGTTATAATAAAAAGAATACTCAGAATGTAAAAGATTATAAAATGAAAATGGTTATATTAAAATGAATCTTATTTAATTAGTTTAATTATTATTCAGAATTTTTAAAAATATATTCAATAAGAACCCATAATGTAGAAATTAGTGTTCAGAATGAAGCACAAAATTATTTTATATAATTATTATTATATAATTCAGAATAAAGGATACCCAGAATGAAGTTATTATAAAATTAGTATCCAGAATGAAGTTATAATATTAGTTAATGTCTAAAACAAACCTATAATGCAATTATTATAATAAAATTAATATTTAGAATTAAGTTATTATAAAATAAATACTCAGAATAGATTTTAAATTAAATAAAAGGAATTTTAAAATTAACATATAATATTAATTAATCTCTAAAATGAAGTTTTAATAAAATTAATACCCAGAATGAAGTTATAATAAAATGTAATGTCTTGAATGAATTTCTTGACCTGTATTTCATGCTCTGTGTGTGATAGGACTCCCCTGCACTGCGCTGCCTCCTGTAATGACCGGGCACTGTGTGAGTTTCTGGTGCGTAATGGAGCTGCTGTTATGGCCGTGACGGAAAGCGATGGAGCCACAGCGGCTCAGAAGTGCGACCCATATACAGCAGGATTTGAAGAGTGTGAAAGCTTTCTCATAGGTGAGGGATGTGCTACTCCTCTGGCAGGGGTTTACGTTAGATGTTGAAACATTACTGTGAGGATTTGATTGCATTCAGCCACATGAGCAAGGACTGATGCCACATGATCAGTTCTAAATCACAAATGCCGCTTCACCTTATTGGTTGGTTGGTGCTCCATCAGTCTAGAGAATACAGTTCCACTGCTCCACAACCCAGTGCTGGGGGGCCTTGCAGCCCGCTAGCTTTGCATTGGGCATGATGACCTTAGCTTCATGTGCAGCTGCTCCACAGCATCCCATTCTGTTGGCAGACATGTTTTGTGGAGATTGAACTGATGTCACCACTTAGACAAGGTGCCAGAATAATACTTTTTTTTACAAATAATGATGTTCATAAATAACAGCTAATAAAAGAAAGTGTGTGTGTGTTTGTTCTATCAGGAGTGGAGGAGGCCACGGGGGTGGAGAACAGTGGGGTTTTGTACGCTCTTTGGAGTTACCCAGCACAGGCTCCTGATGAGCTGAGCTTCAGAGAGGGAGACATGGTGACCATCCTTCAGAAGCCTGAGGGAGTGGACTGGTGGTGGGCTTCCCTTTGCGGCAGAGAGGGTTTTGTCCCAAACAACTACTTTGGGGTAAGATGACTTAAAGAATCTGTATTGTGAACCCAGTGTCATATCAGCATCTGCCCACTTCCTTCAATTTTAAGTGTGTTTTGAGTCATATAAAATTCATTTATTATTACATATTATTACATATATTATTTATTTTCCTAGCGGAGATGTATTTTATCATTCTTGTGTGTTGTTGCTGTTTTAAAAAAAGCAAAAAGCCCCCTGAGGCAATGCATTAAAGTGATTTTTACCAGAAGTAACACCACCCGTTAAAAAGGAATTACACCCATTTTTCTAAAAATTCTATGATGTGGTTTGATATTGAATGGTTCACTGCAGAGAAACTTTACAGTGGTGATAGAACCAGATGACACAACTGGTGCTTCAGAACCAAACCGTTTTAGGGACTTTTTGAGAGGAACTACACACCTTTAGGGGTGTTTTTTCTCTTTGCTTTTGCTCCGCCAGTAGGAATGCTGACGTGACGTAAGCCGGCCGATGGCTGGTATAGCGCCCACATAGGAGAACACGGAGGACTCTGTGATTGGAGTGCTTAAACGTGTATCAACCACTCTGTTTCCTCTGTTGCATATCGGCGTAATAAAGCATGGACTTCACTGCCCGTCTGTTTGTCCATGTTTTTACCCAGTTTGTTTAGCTGTTGTTCACACAGTAAACGTTTCACATAATTAAAAAATGGCAGCTGCAGTCCCTATACACTTTTGTACCACCTTTCCCTCATATCACTCACGGTCCCTTTAGTGTGAGAAAGTACCAACCGGAAACTAGGAGCTAAAATAGTTCCTTTAAAATGTTCTAAAAACTAAAAATTGTTCTCAGTTCTTGCATTGTGGGCACATAAAAAAGGGGGAACCTCCTCCAACGGTTCTAAGAACACGGTTCTAAGTTCCTCCACATTAGGCGTTGGAAAGCGGTGAGTTTTTTAGGCTAAATCTTCAAACATCTGGTTCTATTCACTGCCACTGTGCACAAGTCCTGAGCATTTCACATCAAACCACTTTGTTTACATTTAAGCCACTTATGCCAACATTTTGAAAGCTCAGTGGAATTCCATTTTAATAACTTGCATATATATTTCGTATTAAACTGTAAACTGATGTGGCTTATACACTGATCAGCCAGAACATTAAAACCGCTGACTACTGGAGTAAATGACATTGATTTACTTTATACAGTGTCTCCTGCTGGGAGTATATATTAGGCAGCAAGTGAACGATCAGTTCTAGAGTTTGATGTACTGGAAGCAGAAAAAATTGCCAAACGTAAAGATCTGAGCGAGTTTGACGGTCACCATATTGTGATGGCTGGACTGGTTTTCCCAGTATGCAGTTGTTACCGTCAGCAGGGTCATGGGCACCCAAGGCTCAATAATGCGCAGCAGAAGTAAAGACCAGGTCGACTGGTCTAATATCACAGCTCCTGTTGCACAAAAGGTTACTGCTAGCTGTAATAGAAAGGTGCCAGAACACAGTGCACCACAGAAAGAGCTGCTCTGGCAACTGAGTGGGAGCTACACAATACTAGACACGTGTTTTTAATGGTATGGCTTTTTTAGTGTAGCTTTAAATCACTGCAACATTGTGAACCTGGATAATGCATCATATAATTTATAATGTGCAATTATAATTAAATAGTGCAGTGGCAGAAAAAAAGTGTTCAGCTCCAGAAAGCTGCAATTTACTTCTTGCTGTTGGGGAAACTGCACTTTAGACGCATAGTTGTCATTCAGAGTGTGTTTAAAATTGACCCGACTCATCAGGTTTGACAGCATTTTGTTCGAACACACATTCTGGAGCTTAGCATATAAAGGCTACATGTTGGGGCAGATGCTGGCTCTGAGAAACGTCTTCACTCCAAATCTCTGACCTTTCTATTTTTTTTATGTAGCTTTTTCCAAAGGTGCGGCCGAGGTCACTCTGCTGAAGGACATCGCCCTCTACAGGCTGAACCCCTCCTATTACACCACAGCATCATTTAACCAGTTGAATCACTGAAAAAAACAAACTCTGGCCTTATGTGTGGACAGTCCAAGAACGTTTGTAATAGTGTTTTAATGTCCGATTGTGTAATTGTTACATGACACAAAAGACTTTTTTCTCTCCATCAGCCTCAGTTTTGTAACTGAGTATGTAAACTAACTTGCTTGCTCATCTTTTTTCTGGCAGTTTCAGCAGCATTCCTTCCATTTACGAGTGTTTAATTTATTTGTAGCTCAGCACTCATGAGTGCGATGTATTGTCTTGATAGCAAAACGAATTCATTTACATTTGAAAACAAACCCTACTACAAGATATGAGGAAATGTGGGAATTAAGTTTATAAAGCGCTGTTTTATTATTGTAACTGATTGACATGAGATTATAGCAGTTGAAAGGGCTTAATCACTGCGCCTCGTTTTCTCTGCTGGTTGGTTGTCTTCTTCCGAGTTCTCAGTACCGTTCCTGTGCATTCTGATTTTTTTTTTTGATTGACTGTGTATGGTATTAAAAGAAAATGTAGCTGAATTTTCAAAATTGCATAAGTAAATGGTTAAGACTGAAAAAACTTCAGGGTAGTTTGATGTAAAATGCTGCCTTTTAGCGAGTCCGGATTTGTGCACAGTGGAAGTGATAGGAACCAGACATCTGTAGTGTTCAGTGCCTCTTTAAAGCTTCCTCGCGGAAAGTTTTTGCATTTAAAAAAAAGTGTTTTAAAAACGGTTCAAGGTGGAGTGGATGGAGGGTGTTTTAAGGTAAATAGGTGGCAAATCTTAAAAAAAAAGAAAAAAAGAAGAGGCGGCACTATTTTACCACCATCGACATATGTTTTACTGTAGGTTTAACTAGTCATTTTGGATACTAAATAAAATGCTAATATTGTGATAATACATGTGGCCCCTCGTTCTTCTCACCACCACTGTATAGAAATCGGAGCCGTTTCACATTGAATTGCTCTAAATTTTGCTAACATCTCAACCTCGGAGTTATAGTAGAAGGCAACTGGTAGAATTCCAGTTTAATGTTGCTTTGTATGGGCATAGAAACAATGTGAGAAACGTATTATAGCGTAAGTTTCACATAAACATGGGTTTTGTGTCCATTTTACTCATTGTGAACATTTATACTGTCGAACGCCCCTGGTCAAGAAACACATTTTAGGCATTTAAAGGCAATCCAAAGTGGCATTAAGTTAACACATTCTCTACAAGGAACACACTTAAACATGGCATTTTCTGCCAATTTTAGTGCACACTCTTCTATTACTATGCTGAGTATAATATGCCGGTAAAGAACAATACATTAAAAATGTGCCGTAACTTTTGCACAGCCCATAGTTTGTTACATTTTGTGAATAATCAGTAATTTTGCATTTAATCGGCAGAAGTGTGTCTCTATACAGTGACGTGTACTTAATTTCACTTAGAAATTCATCAGAGCATGTCATTTGACCAGGAACGCCCAAACTTTTGCACACAACTGACAGTTATTAATCATGTACAGTTTTGCTTTAAATGCGATTTGTGGCATCACCAGCCTGTGTTTATGAATGTGTACTGCTTTTGCTTTCACGCTCACTCTACTGTCTCTACTGATTTTAAGCTGAATGATGAGGTGTTGATCAGTGTGTAGTATCACTCTGGTGTTTCGTATGCGTGCTTTTACTTTTGGGGGGTTTTATACCGTTTTTCTGCATTATTTTCTTTGATGTGTGAAAGGGTTGTGTGTGTGTGTGTGTGTGTGTGTGTGTGTGCATATGTACAGCTGGCCTAGACTGTTACAAAACAAAGGTAAATAAAGTGTGTTTTCTCTGACTGCATATCTCTCAATGACCCATGACATGACGTGTCTGTTTCCTGGCATTCTTTACAGTAGTAAACTACAGAGAGTGAGGGAACAGACAGTGATTTTTGTAGTGTTTACATAATCCAGGGCCAGAAACTGGATTTAAAATTCAGAATTTGCTTAGATGCGTCTCTGGGACCTGATGCGATGTAATAAGGTCAATGTTTGGAATCACAAAAGCAAAAGTATGAGCACTCTCAGTTCGTAACATAACCTCTAATTCAATGTAAATGTAATATTTCCTGCTTATTTTAGTGCAGAGTTGCTATTTATTTATTTAACATAATTTCTTTTTATAACAATATATTTGACATACCAAAAGGGCTTTTTTTGACATTTATTATGAAAATCAGTACCATAAGATAGATAATATTTATTTATTTTTACTTATTACAATAAACTGCTTAGTGATCTACCTTAAGATTTGGTCAAGACTTTTATGTTTAATAACCATCTGGATATTAAACTAATTGTTACATTGTCACTCAAAAAACCACAAGGCTTAAATTAAACCATAATCATTGTATTATCCTCTTGATGTAGAGTTAAAATACTGCACTCATTTAATACACGGATCTGCAACCAAATTAGCTATATACTCATGAAAGTATGACCCCCACCCCTTCGAAAAGTTTTGCTAAAACATCATTCACTGAAATACTGCAGCACATACTGAGTCCTATATGTGTCCCATATTGCCTTCATTAACAGTACACAATTATCAACAGGCTCATAAACCTTTAAACCTGACCCATAGTGTTTGTAGAGGCTAAAACAGTGTCACAGCTGCCCTACG
Organism: Arnoldichthys spilopterus; assembly: GCA_037974385.1. Classification (NCBI taxonomy): domain Eukaryota; kingdom Metazoa; phylum Chordata; class Actinopteri; order Characiformes; family Lepidarchidae; genus Arnoldichthys; species Arnoldichthys spilopterus. The sequence goes on along the minus strand of JBBPDA010108588.1, from coordinate 1,936 downwards.
ACCCGCACTGATTCACCGGCTTAGAACATTACACTGCAGTGTAAACCTTAATTTCATATCTAATTAAACCATCAATTATATTGAGCATAAATGATTTAAGTTCAATATACTTGCATCTGATAGCAATGCAATGTATGTTTAGTTTTAAGTTAAATCGCTTAAAATCAAAAGTTTAATTATGAGTTTGGGCAGTGGAGGCCTAGTGGTTAGGACGCTGCCTTTGGGGACCTGAAGGTCGCAGGTTCGAGTCCCGGCCTGGGCACTACTGAGGTTCCCGTGAGTTAGGTACTGTCCCACTACACTGCTCCCCGGGCGCTGTTGGTAGCTGCCTGCTGCTCCACATGTGCACGTGTGATGGGTTAAATGCAGAGGTCACATTTTGTTGTGGTGCTTGAGTGTGTTCAGAATTACAAATAGTCACTTTCACTTCACCACACCCCTTCGTTCCCATAGAAACCGAATTTGAAGCTGGTGATTGGCTGTTGTAATACACGATTGGAGTGTGAACATGGACACCGTGTTAACATTGTTACCCGCTTCACTGGTTGACTGTAGTGATGTGTGATACCACCCCGCTGCTTCACGTATTGATGTGTTAATTGCAGATGTCAGTTGTCTTGTTTTGTTGTGGTGCACTTTTTGCGATGAGGTGTGTTCACACTGACAAATAGTTACTTTTTTCTTCACTTTCACATGTTCTTGTAAACTGGTGCTGTGTACCCATAGTACCTGCAGATGGCAGCACTGAACCAGCCTTCATTGCCTGTGTGCTTTGCCTCTGTTCCCTAGGCCTGTTTATTTATCCCATAATATTTTCTTTTTCTAACAAAGATAAATTAGCATCATTTACTTGACCCGCAGAGTCGAAGTCGGCCCATTACATAATATAAATCTAATAGTCATTTTTCTGTCTTTGATGCATCACCTTCCTCAAGCTGTTTACTGTTGTGTGGAGGAACATGTGATTTTGTCCATATTTAATTCATTAATTATTCTGCTTTATCATGCGTGTGTGTGTGTGTTTGTGTGCATGTGTGCGTGTGTAATAATCGCAAGCGAGTTAGTAATCTTTTTTTAATGAAATTTCTGTGAACTCTTTTGATCTTTGTGCTGCCTCTCTCCAGCTGCTGGAAAATGGAGAGCACACATGTTTACCTCAGCACGTTTAGTTCCCTTCATCTGAGCGAATACCGTACTTCATATACACATGCATGTCAGTTTTGATTCTGCAGTACGTACACACTGAGAGAGCTGGCTCTGTCACACATACACACACTCCCAAACATAAGGCATAATCAACCCCTCAAACTGCAGGTGTATTGTTTGGTTATTCCCCATAAGTTAGAGATGTTCTGCTTTGGTCCTGGAGGGACACAGTTTGGTGATTTCCCTGCTCAAATACACCTAGTTCAGTTCACATGTTCAGTGCCAGGTGTAGTGAGTGTGTTTGAGGAGGGGAACGACCAAACTGGGCTGGACACCGGCCCTCCAGGAGCAGCTTGCACACTTCTGTAAATCATTAAACTTCTTTAATTTTGTAGCAAGGAGGCATAATATGTTTTTGCAAACAGCGTAAAATACACAAATCAGCCAAGACATTAAAGACTACCAAAACAGTTTTCAAAAACTTATAGCAAAGCTATGACTACACATATCTTATGACCCTTGGGTCTGCACACCTGGAACACTCCACAAGAGCTGCTGATTTAGAGTATAAGGCCCTTATCATTTACATTTACTCATTTAGCTGATGCTTTTATCCAAAGCGACTTTCAAGGCATGGAGCAGTGTAGTGGGATGGTACCTTGCTCAAGGGTACCTCAGTAGTGCCTAAGTGAAAGTGACTCTTTGTCATTGTTAACGCACTCAAGCACCACAACGAAATGTGACCTCTGCATTTAACCCATCACACGTGCACACGTGGAGCAGCGGGCAG
>JBBPDA010108587.1:0-10973 GCA_037974385.1 Arnoldichthys spilopterus | reverse complement strand
AGAGAGAGAGAGAGAGAGAGAGAGAGAGAGAGAGAGAGAGAGAGAGAAAAAAGAGGGAGAGAGAGAGAAAGAGAGAAAGAGAAAGAGAGGGAGAGAGAGAGAGAGAGAGAGAGAGAGAGATGAAAATTGGGAGGGGGTGCAAGCAGACAAGAGCAGAGAGATTGTGAAAGAGGGACAGAGATTTTATGAGAGGCATTGGTGTGTAAGAGAGATGGATGAGATTTAGAAGAGGGACGGGGGATCATGGGAGAAGGAGCTGAAGAGAGGGAGAGGCAAGTATTTTTTAGGGAGGCTTGGAGAGAGGGTTTAGAAGAGCAAGAGAGAGGGAGGGAGAGAGAGAGAGGGAGAAAAAAGAGAGAGCGAGAGAGAGAGAAAGAGAGAGAGAGGGAGAGAGTAAGAGAGAGAGATGGCTGGCCTCCCCTGTGTTGAGCAGGGATGTAGTGTGAATTATGTATGCTGATGAATAATTGATCTCGCTCTGTAGTGCAAAGCTCAAAGGAGCTATGGCTCAAACTGCACACAGAGCACAGAAAAACTCACATGAAGCGGGTGATCGAGGAAGGGGGAAACAGAAGAGAGAGAGATGGAGTGGGTTAGAGAAAGACAGATACATTAATGAATAGATGGACTGATGGAAACTCATTGCTTTGGAAACTCAACGTCAAATTCAGGCAAATGATTTTAACAAACAAGTTCAGCCAGAAGTGAGATATTAACAACCAGAATGCATTAAAAAGAGACACTCTGTATAAAAGCAATACCATTTAGTCAACAGTATGAAGTAGTTAATGGTGATATTCTGATCCAACAACCACTTAGAAACATTTTCCAATTAATATACCTGTGATCTGGTTCACCAAAGATCATGCCGCGTTTATTTCTTCCATTTGTGTGCACCAAAATAATGATTTCAGGGGTTGTAGTGTTAGGAATTCATAAAACATGGCACTTAGTAAGCTATGTGGATATGCAAGCTTTATGGAAAATTCAAAATTTAGAAAGGACTTTAATTCATTTCATTTCACTTTAAATATAATTGATAATTTTTATAAAATAATATTTTTCAAAGCCAGTGCCAAGTTCCTTTTCACTGGTCACTATGCAGTAAAAAAAGCACAGCATATTGTTGGAGTAGAGATGTTTTGATACTATTTTCTCGATTCCAATACTGATGCCAACTGACACTGAGTATTGGCTGAATCCAATAATTGTCTGATCTTTCTTCAGATTCAAATTTAAGCTTTTGAAATGAGGTAATTTTAGTGCATGCACTTTACTAAAATTACCATTCAAAAGTACCATGTTTAATCAAAACAAGTAAAATATGACTATTTATAACAACGTTAATGTGCTAATGTTAATGTTAGCCTATATGTGGCTACTAACTATCTGTAGATGTGTTAACAATTCTGCTGCAATACTGAATATGCTGCATCTGTAGATATGCGGTTGAATATGTTGCAGCTCTAGATGCATTACTGAATCTGTTGCAGCTCTACATGCATTACTGAATCTGCTGCATCTATAGAAGTGTTATTAAATCTGATGCATCTATAGATGTGTTACTGAATCTGCTGCATCTATAGATGTGTTACTTAATCTGCATCATCTATAGATGTGTTGCTGAATCTGCTGAAGCTCTAGATGCATTACTAAATCTGCTGCAGCTCCAGATGCCTTACTGAATCTGCTGCAGTTCTAGATGCGTTAATGAATCTGTTGCAGCTCTAGATGCATGACTGAATCTGCTGCAGCTCTAGATGCTCTAGATGCATTACTGAATCCATTGCCACTCTAGATGCATTGCTGGATCTGCTGCAGCTCTACATGTGTTAATGAAACTGCTGCAGCTCTAGATGCATTACTGAATCTGCTGCAGCTCTAGATGCGTTATTGAATTTGCTGCAGCTCTAGATGCATTACTGTATTCGCTACGATTGTAGATTTTCTGCTGAATCTGATGTAGTCTATGTAATGCGGCATCTGTAGATGTGTTACTAAATCTCCTGCATTCACTGCATCTGTAGTTGCATTACAGAATCTGCTGCATCTGTAGATGCTTTATTGATGTTATCTGAAGACTCCTTCATCCCTCTGATTTTTGATTCGGCACTTTCTGCTTGCCAGTACTAATACAGGATATAAGGTTAGTGCCATCTTTTTATAGGATTCATGTTCATGCTAGAGCATGTTCATGTAACAGCTAGAACAAAAGAAATAAAGAAAAAAAAGCAAGTAAAAGCTTGTTTTTTGCTGGATTGATTGCGCATGCTGCTGGCAGCGCTGAATGATGAGCCCAGAGCACTCACTGTCTGTATATAGAGTGCATTATGGACTGTATTCTCTATCAATTCGCTGTCTGTCTTACCCCACACTGAGACCCGGAAACAGCCTATACTGACTCTACAGGGGGACGGATTCCTCCCGCTGAAGAAGGAGAGAGCATGAGTGAGTGCGAGCGAGAGAGTGGGTGAGCAGGAGAGATAACAGGAGTTAAAGAAGACAGCACACAAAGGAGTTATATAGATAAGGAACGAGAGAATGAAAGAGGAAGAGAAGATTGATGGTTGGGCAAACAATAAAAATGGAAAGAGCCGGCAGGGCAAAAGCAAAAAGTGAGGAAGCAAAGTAAACTCAAAACTAAAGATAACTACCAAACCAAATGACCCCATCTTAAATCCTCTTGGCTTTAGGGCATTTCCACACTTGACCCAAACACACAAGTGCATACCCAGGACTGATTCTGGGCTCATTTTCTGCGGTGAGGGACTCAGAAAAGGTGATGAACAGAGGTTGGTGCATGGGAGGGAATGTCCTCATGCAGAAACAGAATGCAGAATGTCCTCAGCAGACCACTGTGTCCCTTTCCCAACCAGTGGATAACTTGAAATGATGTATAAGGATAAAGCAAACATGACTTGGCATTTTCTCACATGTTGCAGATCAAACAAGGACTCACTTAAAGTAAAGCCCCGAGCATCATTTTAAGTGGACCAGGGACAAGTTTTCTGGTAGCCTTTAAAAAGTGGCCAAGTGTACAAAACTCCCATTGCAAGCAGTTTCAGGTCCGATGGTGAAGCTCAAGCGGGAAAACGCCCTTACTTTCTGCCTGTTAACTGAAAACTGCATTGTTAACTGTTACAGATATTGTAATGCAACATTATCACAGTTACAATTGTGCTTTGAGCATTGTCTTTTTCTTTCATCTTTTCTCAACATCTTGTGTTCAGTGTATCTCTTCTGATCATCTAGATCCAGCTGAAAAACAATGGGCTGTTCTCTCTTTAAATACACACTGCTGGATGCCAGCCTCACATTTAGTCTCATTAGAGATTCCGGTGATGCACATAAGACTACAGAAAGATGTGACCGTTTCAAGGCTGTTTGACCCCCCTGAAGGAGGGGCTCAGTCTCTGATGAGTCACAGGTTTCAAAGGGCAAAAGCAAACAGATAGCTCCACCTTTTGGTTAAGCACTGTAACTGCCCCATTTGCCCTCCGTCCACTCCAGAGCAGCTATTCAGTCATGCAATAGAAAATAAAGACTGAGGAAATATGGAATAGAGATAAAGAGGATGTATTAGTAGTGCAAATAAATAAATAAATAAACAAACAAACAAACAAATAACAGACACACCCAGTGTGCAGCATGGGAAGCAAGCTAATGAAATAATTGTTAACTGTGATAAGATAATTGTGCATGTTGTGACAGTGATGGCGAATCAGTGAAGCGTTAATTCATGCATCAGTGTGGTGGTGAATACCATTTTGATGGTGACATGCTCAAATCCCTGCACATATGCTCCCTGCATGTTTCTAAACTACTGATAAGTCTTTTAATTCGCACTGACTCACACAAAGAAATCTGACTCATATAAAGTTTTCTCAAGTCATACCGCTTCAAAAGTAGTAGAAGTAATAATTATTCTGATTATACTAATAAACTAATATAATATAGACTAATAACAATAACTGGAAAAGTAGTTTCTGGAGTGAGATTTCCCAGTTTAAAGACTAGGAAAACATGTTTCCGATGATGTATCTTAAAGGTGGAAGGACTACTCATTTTTTTCTGAGGTTCAGATTGGATAAGCTAAAGGATAAGCTAAAGTTAGTCTTTAGTTAAAGTTCTTCCAATGTAGTTATTTGAACACCTTGCCTCAGTTTTGCTACTTTTTTTGTGGCTAAAATGGAAAAATAAATTCGTCTGGCATCTACTGTGTGTTGAATAAAAGCAATCATGGTTTTCCATGCTCTGGTCCCACTTTATATTATGAGTTCTTAATAACTGTTCACACAGGATTGTTTTAAGACCAAATCAATGTGTACGAATGCTTTATGAATGTGGCACTTCATTTTTATTACCTTTAGCACATTAATCTGTCCCCAGAGTAGTCGAACCATAGTAAAATAAAGAAAACTAGACCTTTGTATTTTTTATTATTTAAAATAATGCTGCCTTTATTGTTGGATGCTCTATGATGAAAAGCATGCAATTCACATCACAATTGAAACGCTTGATTTCATCAAATTTCAACAAAATAACAGTAAAATGTGTCAAAACGTTTATACTATACATAATAAATCACATACTATATAAAATGTGTAAACTATATTCATGTGTTTTCTTGCAACATGACACGTAAAACGTGACAAAGTAAATGCTTTGCTTTGTTGAAATTCTTTATGTATATGTGCTGTCTTCCATTTTTAAAGGAGAAGAGCGCATTAAGTGGCAGAAATCACAGCTTTTGTGTCAGCATTAAAGGGTTAAAGGGTAGAGTATAATCTTTAAATTGCCTGCTCCTCCTAACACACTATCTGCATAATCTAGGTCTCCCACTGTGTCAGGAGGTGAGAACGACTTTATCTCTCTCAAATAATCATGGGAGGTTTCATTTAACGGAAGCCCCTTAGCTCTGAATTGAATTTCTTCATTAAAAAGAGCAGAGTGAGTTTCATTTAGTGCTGCTTGGCACCTGAATAGGCGAGAGCACCGCCATAATGAGAGGCAGGCACACAAGATGTATCTTCACGCACATTGTGAAGAGATGGCAGCGTTTCTTTAGATGATCATGGAGAGATTAATTCAGCATGTGGGCCTGGGATGAAGCTTCCTTTTGCACAAAGGATCACTTCTGCCGTAAGGTTTCATAAAACTCATAAATCTCAAACAAAAACCCATTGCATTGTATTTATTACACATATTCCAACATTGAGCAAGCCTGATGATGTGTCTGCAATGTTCATGTGATGCACACATCATTTTGCTAAAAGAAAGTTATTTTACAACCATTTTTAGACGTGAATTGTGTTGTTGAATTCAAAATATTTTATGGTGTTAAAATCATAGATGGCTCAGTGCGCCTTGTTTTTGGTGGATGAACTTTACATTTACCAAACTTTAGACATGATTATACCACTAAGATGTAAACAAGTCCATCAGTCGTGAAATGATTCATTCTAGAGAACCGTCAGAATTGTTCACAGTGGTGATGACAGAAACCAGACGTCTGAAATATTTAATACCTCAAGCAAGTTGTTACATATATCAGTCATAAATATGCTGCTTGATGCCTCAGATGCGGTTTCAGAATAGTTTTGAGACTAGATTTTGGTCTTAAATATACATTTTAAAACATATTCATGGTGGAGAGACACATGAAGGCATTGTGAGCCAAATATGTACACAGAAAAAGCTTTTTTTTTTTTTTTTAAATTGACCCTTTATCTTGACGATAAATATTTTTGATATTTGGACAGAACCTCCACACAATGATAACTTACCTGAAGAACATAAAAACACTTAACTTTAGTGTCAGTCAATGTACTAATGCTTCATTCAAGGTAATTTTGGAATGTTTCTATGTAAATTAATGTACAAACATTTTATTCCAAGTAATTTTTGAATTTTTCATTCATCATGAAATCTTTCAACAGTGGCATTAATAAATATGAAAAGATTATATTTTTATTTTCAACAGCTATAGTGATATTAAAACTATTACTAGTTTTATTGGCCACTTAATAAAAATTATATAAATAAATACATGAAAAAATGAATTTATTATTTAATTACAGCAGATAAAATGAAAATATTCATGTTATAAATCACAACCTCTGGTCCATTTCACCACCACTGTAAAGAAAATCAGAAGCACTATGTTTCTCAAGCAGCTTTGTCATATCTCAATGACTGAATTATGCAGAAGTTAATTCTCTTTTAGAGAGAATAGTAATGAATGACTGTTGTGCCCATGATTAACAGAAGCTACAGTGAGAAGTTGGCTAATAAATAGACGGAAAGCAACTTGAGGCAGAAAGGCCACATGCAGAAGAGCTCTTCTCCCACTGTAATAGCACTTTCCTTATTCTAAAGCTCATGCTCCAACAATTTTGAATAATAATCCCTCTCTAAACGAAATAAACGTGGCCATAATTGCTTTTGCCAATTAATTAAATTCACTTTGAACATGAAACAGAGATAGAGTATGAGTTCTTTAAGAGTGAAGCTAAGCTAATGCTAGTCAGGCCTCAACTCTTACTAGCCTTTGTGAATAACCACAGCCTTCTAATCATAGACTTCATCTCTATGCAACAACACGGTGGTTGCCACTAAATTATAAATAGGCTACACAGAAGGTCAGTGTAAATCACTTGCACACTAGTTCATCCATACTGAGAGTGAGTGTAAGAGAGAAGGGGGGGGGTGAGAGAGAGAGAGAGAGAGAGAGAGAGAGAGAGAGAGAGAGAAAGAGAGTGAGAGAGATAGAGATAGAGAGAGAGAGAAGCTACACAGTGTAGCGTGACTGTAGTAGTGCTGTTTAATAATAGACGTCAGCAGTGTAGTGCATCAAGCAGAATTGCACTGTCCATTTTAATCACATTGGCTGCCAATACTTTCAGCACCACCAATTACTCTGAGGGGTTCCCTCTTTTACAACAAACAAATGGATTTTAATATGCCACATTTCTTTAGCTGGATGCAGACTTTTTATGAGCCATTCTTTCACATGGTGGCAAAGAACGTCAACTTTAAAGCCATAAAAATGCCCGAAATGAGAATAAACCACAGGAAACTGGAAGCTCTATAACTGATCTCTGAGTGTGTTCAGTAGTATTAGAGAAACTAACTGCCAAAAGAAATGGAATGTCTTGTTGAGTAACTTCTTGTATGGATATCATAAATGAAGAAAGACTAACTCTGTGTAAATGTTAGAAAATTACATTTCAGTTTATATTTCTGATAACACTGTCTAAAATACTGACAGTGTAATATGTCAAAAATAGATCAGTGGTGTTACTCATAAAGACTTATAACTTGTTGATAATATGACTTTAACGTTACATTTGTAACTATCTACATACATCCATCAGCCATAACATTAACACCACCTGCATAATATTGAGCAGGTCCCATTCATGCTGCTAAAGCAGCTCTGACTGTGGTGCACTGTGTGTTCTGACCCCTTTCTATCAGAGCCACCCTTCACTTTTAAACCACAGTAGTTCTTGTGTGGGATCGGACCAGTGGTTAGGATATTGCCCATGGGACCTGAATGTTACAGGTTCAAGTCCTAACTTAGGCACCACGGAGGTACCCTTGAGCAAAGTACTGTCCCACGACGCTGCTCCTTGGGCGCTGTTGATAGTTGCCTGCTGCTCCATGTGTGATGGGTTAAATGCAGAGGTCACATTTCGTTGTGGTGATAGAGTGTGTTCACAATGACAAATAGTCACCTTCACTTTTTCTATCCTGACAGGTGCCATTAAACAGTAATGAAATAACTAGGTACTATTATATTATTATATATGACTCACTGTCAGTGGTGAAGTGAAGATGACTATTTGTCATTGTGAACACACTCAAGCATTTAACCCATGCTACCTGCAACCTTCAGGTCCCAAAGGCAGTGTCCTATCCACTAGGCCACCACTGCCCTGATGTTAATGTTATGGCTGACTGGTCTATAATGCAACTTAGAAAATAAGTGGCAGTGGACAATGTTTTAGGAAAACTTTGATTCAGTAACTTTGTCACTGGTGTTACAGTCAGAGGCAGTGATTAGTGAGACAAGTGATTATAAATGTATATTATATATAATGTATCTTTTATATTTATTATTTTTTGCCACCACAATGTTGACCCTAAAGCTAATAATAAATATGAATTAATGTCAAATAAACATAAATTATCTAAATATTATTATTATTATTATTATTATTATTATTATTATTATTATTATTATTATTATTATTATTATTATTAATATTAATAATTATTATTATTATTTTCACTGCTATATATAAATCCAGTTCAGAGCCCAAACAACCACAACTACTTGAATGTCTGGGTGACCTCTCCATGTTTTGCTCAAAAACATGACCAACACATATTGTTACAGCTGTGTCCAAATAGTTGTGCACTTTTTAATGCTAGGGCTGTCAATGTTAACGCGTTAATCTGAAAACTGTAACGCATTATTGTTTTTTTAACACAAATTAATTGTATAACCAAGTTTGACCTCAACTTCTTCATCACGGCTTAATGAATGAAAGACACAGATAACACTATGGCTGAGAACACATCCCCCATTTCATTTTAAAAAGCTTCCTGATGGAACTATTGATAAATCCAAAGGCGTGTGCACATATTGCAGTGATGAATTGTCTTTCCACTGAAGTACAACAAGTATGAAGTACCATCTATGGGCAAAGCACGTCTTTTCTGATGCTAGCAAAAATGCTAGCCCTGAGACGGAATTAAACTGTCAAACTACAATAGCAGAGTGCAACCAGGGCAAGTATATCAACAAAGTGAACACAGCTAAGCTAATCAAATCTACTGCTACTAATTGCAACTTATTTCTATAACAACTTTATAGCAGATGTTACTTTGTGACAGTTTTATTCATGATCACAGTGATTAACTCAATTAAAATGTTTTACCAATTGACAACACTAGTTTCCCTACATAACCTTTCACTTATAGAACATATAAATCATTTCCACATCCCAAAAATGGCACCCATGCCTATGTGCTGTCACTCTCAGTTGCATGACTGTAAGAATTCAGGGCTGATCAGAAGAGCTCCTAAGTTCATGCATAATCTGTGTACCGGGAGTGTGTTTTCGGCTTGCGTTCTCCACTCTAAGATCATCTAGCTCTGCCCTGAAACCACAAGCTACAACCCTGATTCAGTGAGCAGAGAAAAACCAAAAATACATCAAACACTAATCACAGCAGCCGATATATCATCAAAGCGTAGGCTGTGGATATCAATACTCCTGCAGAATATCAAATGAGACAGATAAATTGAGTTAGCTCATTTGCATTAATATGGAATTAGCATATGGAACGACCTGCACAGACGATGATCATCCTAAAACAAATGGTAATCCATAAATGCCTCGTAAGCAGGAAACTCTGCATCATCTATTCAGCATTTAAAGGCATTGAAGACCCAAGCTGGCCCTGGGGTCACATGCATCAAACTTTACGAGAACGAGTGCTGATCCGGGCTCAGAGCTGATTTTCATATCCTGTGCAATATGATTATGTGGAAGAAAGTGCTGATCCTAATATAGAGCTATTAGTCTGAGATTCCTAACACAGACTGTCCAGTTAGTTTAGATAGGATCTGTCTCAACTAATTGGGCAAGAGATTTTCATTGTTTTGGCTCTGTACCACAGTACTAATCTGAAATGAAATATGGCCTTGCTGTTAATGTGCACATCTTCAACTTTAATTCAAGGGTTTCTTCCAAAATCTGGATCAGAAAAAAGGTCTAAAACTGCAGTTTAAGGATGAACATTTTCAGTGGCCAAAGGTCTGTGTCAGGTTCAAATTCCATCTAGTAATTCAATTTAATAATTCAATGGTATTTATTACACATGCACCAAATATTTTGCAACTGAAACAAAAATTGCATTTTGGTTTTAAAAGAAAAAAGGTTTATTTTTGTTACTTAAATGTTTAACAAAATATTAAATAGGTCTACTGCAAGGTTTATTAATAATAATAATAATAATAATAATAATAATAATAATAATAACAATAACAATAATAATAGTTATTTGTATAGCAGGTTTCATAAATGAAATGAAGTTAAATATGCTTAACACTACATTGATTATAAAATTAAACAAGAAAAGTAAACTAGTGTTAGAATAAGGCATAAAATAAAATTATAAAATCAATAAAAATGTAAAATCCGAGTAAAATCCAAAAGTTTTTTGTGCTTTTGCAAAACATATGCATGATCAATTCGCTTCTGCATCACCATTTGTGTTCTGAGCATGGCTAGGTCACTTACTCACAGCCTGCAATGTGTGTAGGATGTGTTCCACAAATGAAGTGAACTTTAGCATGATCTTCATTCAGAATCAGGTAAAATAATTATTATATTTGGAGAGTAAAATGTCCTATCTTTCCCATTCTTCCACTGGTCTGTTCTTACCTGCACATTTGACCTAATGCATTTGTCACACTGTGCTCATTGACAGTGTGTGTGCGCGTGTGTGGTTCAAGATATAAGACTATGCATACGGAATATTTAATGCAGTCTGAGTACTTCTTATTACTCCTATGGTGAGATCCATGTGTCTGTGTGTACAGTGCTCATGCCGTGCGGTTTCAGAGTGTTGGGTATGTGGGCAGGCGGGGGTGGGGATGGAAGTACTCTACCTGCTTGATGCTGAGGCTCACCTGGGCAGGTGGCAGTGTTGTTGCAGAGGCGCGTCTCTCTGAGAGGGCCGCTGCACAGTGTCCCGTACGGAGAGGACACACAGGAGCGGGTACGAACCTGCCAACCCTGCCCACACGTAAGTGAACACACACTCCACTGAGACCACTCCTCTGCTGCTGGGTCACCTGCACCAAACACAGGGGGCGGTCACAAAGAAAGAAAGAAAGAAAGAAAGAAAGAAAGAAAGAAAGAAAGAAAGAAAGAAAGAAAGAAAGAAAGAAAGAA
>JBBPDA010108586.1:0-10973 GCA_037974385.1 Arnoldichthys spilopterus | reverse complement strand
ATGTGCTGTAGATGAAGTAATGGAGTAATTCCAGATGTGCTGTAGATGAAGTCATGGAGTAATTCCAGATGTGCTGTGACCTTCGTGGTTTAATCATGTTTAGAATATGAGGGACTTTACTAAGAGGCACAATGGAGACCCCCCCCAAACCCCCCCCCCCCCCAACCCAAACCACAGACCCGACAGATGCAGGAACTTCTTTGTCCTCATCAAAAGACTGAATGTTTAAATTCAGTGTTTTTCTGTTTACTGTTTTACCTCTTTATGCCCAAAGTAATGAGAAATAACTGAAACAAATAAAATGATTAAAAAAAAACATTTGAAGGAAATTGAAAAATATAAATTGACACTTGAATTGAAACATTTTGAGGAATATACAAAGTACAAAAAACTCTAATAAAACTATGTTAAATGTATGTGAAACTTATAATAATATTTATTACTGTTATATGCCAAGGTTTGGACAGAGAACATGTTTATTTGATGTTGTAAGCATAAATAAGTACACGTCCTCTACAGAGAACACAATCCAACCTGTTCTTAATGCACACTTACTGTTCATTTTACCGAATTTTACAGTGAGAAAGATAAAACACACCAGTGTACCAGTGCTAGTTATTAAACATAATATTTTTTGTTGTTTAATGTATTTATTTATTTACCAGAAAAAAAAACTATAAATATGTAATAAAAATGACCTTATTTAAATTGAGACATTTTGGAAAATATAGAAAAATGTCATATTTAAGTGTAAAAATGGGATCTTAATTTTGCAAAAAACAAACCCTATAAATTTCCTGGAAATGTTCAAACTTTTGCATATAACTGTATGTTTGATAGGACTGTAGAAACCTGACTTAAAACTTTTATTTGGAAAGAAATACATGTTCTGAAAGGAAATAATATCAATTCACACTGTCAATCATAAATTATACAGCTATAAAGTAATTCAAATATTTCAAACCTGTACGTTTTTTTATTATTAATCAGATGTTTCTTTATTTATATATATATATATATATAAATATTTATTTATTGATTTATTTACTTCAGGTTCAGACCCTAAATAAGCAGCGGGAGGAAAATAATTTGCAGAATTTTACCTTTAAAAGCTGTTATTGACTCTGGTTGACTTGAACTTCTAGAGTAAATGAACAGAACACGAATCTGTTCTTTCTTCAGTTCAGTGCACAGTGTTTCATGTTGACCAGAGATGCTTATTTTTTTAAAGTTACAATACTGCAGTTTGAGTTTGGATCAATATACGGTCACAGATCTAAAGTGCGGTCACTTCCACAGGCCTCTGGGGACTGTGCTTGGGCTCTTCATCCGCCGAGACTCTAATGGTCAAACCTGGAGAAAATGTCACCCTGCCCTGTAAAGTCATCGCCACCACTAATATGGCCTGGTATCGCCATAGCAACGATGAGCTTACTCTGATCGTTTCAGTTGCGAGACGAAGTACCATTTCAGTTTCTTCAGTTTCTGTGAATTATAACATGGACAGCGGCCGTTTCCTGCCCCTCGTTCAGGACGTAAACGACTCTGTGGGTCTGCTCATCGTGGCCATGGAACAGTCTGACGTTGGGCTGTATTACTGTGGTGGGAGGCTCCGTGGGTATATGCAGTTCGAGAAGGCCGTACACCTGACCTTGGCAGGTAAGAGACTTCCAGTCGTCCAAAGCCAAACTAGACTCTGACTGAGGTGAAGGTATGGAACTATTTCTTATTTCTGGGAGGTGGAGCAGAAAAGCCTGCGAAACCCTTCATCATCCTTAATGGGGGTGTTAGGTTTGATAAGAGCAGGTGCTGTAGGAGCTGAGAGTTTGGCCTCTGAATGTGGAGAAACGGCGTCAGAGAAGCTCCCTCTGTGTTAACGTGCTCAGCACTGAGAATATGTGGAAGTTCTGGCGAAATCGTACCAGAAACGACCTTTCTACTGATATACACTGATCAGCCATAACATTAAGACCACCTGTGTGTTCTGACCCCTTTCTATCAGAGTCACCATCACTTTCTACACCACAGTAGCTCTTCTGTGGGATCAGACCATACAGGCTAGCCTTCACTCCCCACATGCATCAGTGAGCCTTGGGTTCCCATGGCCCCATTGTTCATTCTTTCTCATTGGTTCTCCTTTCTTGGATCACTTTTGGTAGGTACTGACTACTGCACACCTGGATCACTCCACAAGAACGGCCGTTTTGGAGATGTTGTCTTGAACATCACTTGTCAAAGTGGCTTAGATCCTCAGCACATTGACTTCAAGAGCTGACTGTTCACTTGCTGCCTAATATTTTGAACCAGACAGATGCTATTGTAATAAAAAAAAACTAGTCAATGTTATTCACGTTACCTGTCAGTGGTGTTAATGTTATGGCTGGTCAGTGTATGACATCACATGGTTGTGCAACTTGTGGTTTTGGTGATTTCCCGGCTCAAACACACCTGGTCCATCTCACCTGTTCATTGTTCGGTTTAGTGAGTGTGTTTGAGAAGGAGAATTATCAAAATGTGCTGGACACCAGCCCTCCAGGACTGGAGCTGGACACCCGAGAACTAAAAACAGTAAAAGTTGATACCTGTTGAGTTTTGATATTTTTTAAAGTTTACAGTGTTACAGATGTAGTTTATCGTTAATCATGTCTACCAACAGAGCCTGAATTCTGTATGTAAGTGGAAGATTTTTGTGGATTTTGTATAGAACGGTGACTCAGTGCTCAGTGTAGGTTCCATCCTGCACCGCTGCAGAGCAATTACGCTTAAACGATTGACGTGTGAATCATTAAGGTACAGGAAGGGTCTGTTCAACCTTTTTAAACAAATTCCATTTGATCATAATCTGCACCGGAGACTCTGGCACCAGCGTCCAGGCTGATCCCCCCTGTAATACAGATGTGCCTAATGGAATCAGGAAGAACCACAGAAGAACCTTTCAGTGGACATTTATGAACAGTTGCAGATCTATGAATGTGAGGAAGCAGGGGTGTTTGATAAAGGCTCCACACAGCTTAAAGAAGTTTCTTACAGCTCTATGTTCTAGCCAGGAACCGTTTAGGAACCTCTGTTTTTGAGGGTGTTACTATAACATCTACATCAACAATACAAATCAGTGTGAAGTGCCAGCAGATGGATTAACCTCAGAGCTTCAGACTTTCACAAACCTGTTAGTTAGAAAAGAGACGTGACGATCGTTTGTGTGAGTTAAATTTAGCAGATATTCGAGAACACGCTACAAACTTACAGTTCATAGGTAAAAATTCAACAACGGCTATGCAAACGACTCTGACGACCACCAGCAGTTTCTATTTAGGGGAAATCTGTTTTTTTTTTAAGTCTGTGGTGGAACATTGTAACCAGCACAACACTCATAGTGAAAGTAACGCGGATTTCTGACCCTAATTTCTGTGTCAAAGTGGTGTTGTCGCTCGTTTCCTCATTTCACTGGAAACCTGCACCTAAGGTTTACTGCTCGCTTGGCTCAGCCTGACCCTCTGCTGTGGTCAATGCTCAGTGTGATCTGTGTTCCAGGAGGGGCGAGTGCTGAGGCAGGAACCAGTCTCTGCAGGAAGATGCTCATCGCCAGCGCGTGCATCCTCTCTCTGGCGTTCCTGCTTTGCGTCACTGCGGTCTCTTACAAATTAGGTGAGGAGTGAAAGAACGGGGTTTGCGGCTCAGTCGTGTGGAGGAATTGTGTGTTTCGTGTACTGTGGCTTGAACCCTAAGGGCAGTGGGAGTTCTGACTAGTTGGCTTATGCGTAATGTGATTATTACTTGCGCTTCCATTTACGACAAAATAGCACAAAAGTGTCGAAACATTCTTTCACCGAGCAAAACTAACTCTCCAGCCTTTCAAAGCACTAGTGTCTGAGGGCCCAGCTGTGTGAAGTGTGGGATAATGGCCAAGAACCAAATATTGTGGGGGAAGGAGGAATGTTTAGCTACCCAGAGTAACAGTAGAGAGTCTCTTTGGTATATGCAACATGATAACTGAGCTAAACTGACTGTGAAATGTGACATCTTCATTCTTTCAGGTCTTCCATTGTCCTGTATGAGCTGTGTGAAGAAGAACTCCAAACTGAAGGTAGTGACCACCTTCTCATTTCATTTTAACCACAAGGAGAATAATAAAAACTAATAAGTACTTTACAAAAATTCAAAAATAAAAATTAAATAATTAAAAATATTTTTTTAACAATAATTAATTTAATTTTGTAAATAGTACAAAAATTATCAAACATTCCATCACATAAAACTTTAGTAATAAAGTCAGTACCGGCCCAGAATTAAGATTGTCATTGCAGACAGCAGCAGCCAACAAACTGCTAGTAAATACATCTTGCAAAATCAGCTGTGAGCTGACCTGGACTTCACTGGTTTAACACAATTGTCCACTTTCCCTAGATGTAATCGATTAGCCAAGACAATTTTAGCATCAAGGTGTTATGTTTTTAGGTTCAGAACTGCAGTGGTGAGGCTAACGTCATCTTAAACACTAGAGCTCAGTATTCACCAAATAATCCCAACTCATTTCAATACAAATACATAATGACGTTTCATTAGTGGCAGTTTGAATGTATGTAGAGGAGATTCCCTCAAAGGAAACATGTGCTTGTCTTCCCCCTCCCAGTATTGGTGGTATCATGTGATGGGCCAGTCCTACATATAAGGAGACTCAATTGGGCAGAAAACTGGAAAAGGCATAGACTAGTTAGGGCTCAGGCCTTTGCTCTTTGAAACGGCTGCTTGAGGTGACGAAGTTCATGTTTACAGCTCAAGTCATAGTGCATCTTTATCCACATGTACAAGTCTGCTCCACCTAAATGAAGCTGGACGTGGTTTGAGCAGGCTGGGAAAAGATTTTGGTGACCATTGACCTCTAGTATTAGTAAAGTAAGCCTGCTGTGCTGTTTACGTAGGAAAGTCAAGTCAAGTCAAGTCAGCTTTATTTCTATGAGCTCATTGCCTCCAAAGCTTATAACAGTGATGTGTGGTGTGATGTTTTTTCCTGTTGTAGGCGGACCCCCAGTACGCCAGTCTCAGGCATGCAGCAAAAACTCAGGAGAGACCCACTGGGCCTGCAGCCCACAATGTGACATATGACGTGGTCGCCAAAAAGATCACAGCCAATCCCAGAGC
The DNA here is from genome assembly GCA_037974385.1 of Arnoldichthys spilopterus. Lineage (NCBI taxonomy): Eukaryota > Metazoa > Chordata > Actinopteri > Characiformes > Lepidarchidae > Arnoldichthys > Arnoldichthys spilopterus. Next base: position 5,834 of record JBBPDA010108586.1, on the reverse strand, counting down.
TTAAACCGAATTCCAGCTTTGGCCGTTTCTAGGCACGGTCAACCTAGACAGCTTTCTAGGGGACGACTGGCAGGGGGGTCTTCAACCGTTGATTCCTTTGTTGATGAATAACCCCACACCCACCTGTTCAGCAAAACGCTATAGCGGTAACCACAACCCCCCACCAACATCGATTCAAGTGATTCCGTTGACTATGGAGCAGGAAGTGGGGGATGGTGTTGGGCAAGATCTTGCCTGCAGAGCCAGAATGGTGTGTGCATGTATGTGTGTGTGTGTGTAAAGAAGAAAGTCAGAAAAGTCAAAGTTTGACAAGGCCAAATGTATTTTTTGTACATTAACGTCTTCGTTCATCAGTGTAAGCGTATACAGAAGCTGGTTCTTCCTACATAAGCCACTCAGACAGAATTAAAGTGCAGTGCTACACATTTAAAGCTTTATTTCACAAACCTTGTGATCATTCGTATTTTCTGTGTGACTTTGCTTTCTGTGCTACAGTGTTATCACATTAACGCAAAGCAGCTGTGAAGCCTTTTGGCACCATTGGTGTCAATGTACCTCTGTTAACCTGTACATTCATTTTCCCTGTGAGCCACAAGCTTTTCCTGAATAAACTATGATCTGTGAGTATGATCAGTAAGTTGCATGATTGTCTGGTGGGTGGGGGAACCCAGGGGAACTTGATCTGGTACATGAGGGGGAAGTGTCTGGAAAGATTGCTTCTGAAATGTTAAGCACTGAGAGCAGAGGCCTTACCTTCATACAGTGTCTGTACTGTACTATTACAGAGAGGGGCATGAACACAAGAGGGCAAACAGAAGTTCAGTATTAATGCTTTGTTGGTGCCCTTCTCTCTAATACGCCACTCATTAGTGTAGCTGCTCTCACAGAGCTGGTGGAGACAAGGTTGAGACACTGAGGCAGGTGTGGAGGCTTTTGTGTTATATGCATAAATGGGAATTTTTGTAAAATGTCTTTGATTTCTAAATTTCTAATGGATGATCTGAAATGTAATGAATTGCTAAATGTTCCACAGAGATGCATTCTTCTGAAATTTTCCTAAAATGTTCTTGTGGCTTTTAATGAGCTGACATAGTCATGTATTACAGGTATAGCATGAGGAATGGGTTGTTTGACACAAATATGCAGCAAAAAACCAAAACACATATCTTTTTAAATTACTACCTAATATTTAATGGACCTAAAAACACATTAAAGGATGGCTGAAAACAGTTGTTCGGTTTCTGAGTTACTTCAACTGGAGTGACAAGCAGGACAACAAAGCCCATATCCTCCTCATGTGGAAAATAGGTGTCTGGACCTGTCTTGACCTGATGCGTTTTGTGGACTGGTTAGAACAAGATTTTCAGAGTAATAGATATGTTCAGCGGTGGATTTAATCTAGGCTTTCACAGTAATTGATGGGTTCAGTGAAATGCTGGTTGGACCTAGAGTCTTACAGTAATGGGTTCAATTGAGGGCTAGTAGGACCAAGAGGTTTGGAGTAATTGATGTGTTCAGTGGAGAGCTGGTTGGACCTAGGGGTTTGAAGCAATTAATGTGTTTGGTGGAGGGCTGGTTGGACCTAGCATTTAGGAGTAACTGATGTGTTTGGTGGAGGGCTGGTTGGACCTAGAGTTTAGGAGTAACTGATGTCTTTGGTGGAGGGCTGGTTGGACCTAGATTTTCTGAGTAACTGATTTGTTTGGTGGAGAGTTATTTGGGGTAATCAGTAGTGTAGAGTAGATGACTTGCTGCCTGCTGTCCTGTTTCCAGCCTCTGGCTCTCCAGTTCCTCTGGCCCAGTGATGCATACTGGATCTCACTGGGGTCTGTCAGTGGTAGTGACTGAAAGGAGAAAGATGCACACACACAGGCTCACACTGTGATTGACCTTCAGCACTGAAGCTATACACTGTTAGATCCAGGTCCCATTATGATCAAGCATCTGATAGTGAAACTGTTGTTGTTCAGCACAGTTTCATTGTTTCCCTCATTAAACATACTCACTAAACCTGGCAATTTTTAGAGCAGGGAAATCACCAAACTGTGCTGGACACTGACTGAAGTTATCCACCCCTGACTTATGTGTAACAGATGTTTTGCTAAAGGTCTGGATGGACCTCGATTCTCTTAGTAATTGATGTTTTGGTAGATGGCTGGTTGGACCTCGCTTCTCTTAGTAATTGATGTTTTGGTAGATGACTGGTTGGACCTTGATTCTCTTAGTAATTGGTATTTTGGTAGATGACTGGTTGGACCTTGATTCTCTTAGTAACTGATGTTTTGGTAGATGACTGGTTGGACCTCGCTTCTCTTAGTAATTGATGTTTTGGTAGATGGCTGGTTGGACCTTGATTCTCTTAGTAACTGATGTTTTGGTAGATGACTGGTTGGACCTCGCTTCTCTTAGTAATTGATGTTTTGGTAGATGGCTGGTTGGACCTTGATTCTCTTAGTAACTGATGTTTTGGTAGATGACTGGTTGGAATTCGCTTCTCTTAGTAATTGATGTTTTGGTAGATGACTGGTTGGACCTTGATTCTCTTAGTAATTGGTATTTTGGTAGATGACTGGTTGGACCTTGATTCTCTTAGTAACTGATGTTTTGGTATCGGGCTGAATGTGAATGTGTCTCAGATCTTCAGTCCATACACTCAGTATCAGTGTGAAGAATTACTCACATGCTCCTGATCACTGAAGCTCCTGCCTGGATCTGTCAGGATCAAACACAAAAACATGCACACACACACACACACACACACACACACACACACATACACACAGTATCAGCACCACTAGAACACCAGAGGAACCTTAGCATCAATTTTAGAACTGAATGACAGTAGCATTAGTAGTAAAAAAAATCTGAAAAATCAAATGTATCAAACATTATTGTCCACTGACCCCAGATGTGCTCGATCAGCCAGTCGGTGTCCTTGTTTTTGTTGTTTCCATGTGCTCGTTTGTTACTGTTTTAACTTGTTTTTTTTTGTTGTTTTGGTGTTCAATGTTTTTACACTTTCAGCTCGTTTATTCGTTGTGTGTGTAAAGAACTGTACTGTGGGCTATAAAAATAAACCAAAAACATTCACCATCTATAATGGCACTTTAGACAACAGGTGTTCTTCAGATTTCTCTGTGCACACCAGTGGGAGTGTGATTCTGTAGAGGTCCCTGAATTCAGCAGTGCACCTGCTGTTCAAATTCTCCATTTAAGCTATAAGGGGTTGGTTTTCCAAACAGGGGTAAGGCCTGGGCTCAATCCCTGCCTGGTAAACCAGCCCACAGTCCTAAACCACATCCACAAGTCTGTTCTACCTTAATGAACAGCTGGATGATGTTTGAGAAAGGCAAGGGGAGTTTACAGGGATACATTTACAGAAAAGGTTGACTGTTTAGCGATATATCAGAGCTGATTGAACTAATCTGGGGCTAGTGGAGAAGAGTGGAGAAGAGTGGAGAAGAGTGGAGAAGAGTTCTGTTAGTGTTTCCCCTCCTTGCCCTGTGTTCACACCGTTATCACTGTGTAAAGTCAGACCAGCGTGAAAAGCTCAAGGTTCAGGATATAAAGCTAAATCTGAAAATGTGCAGTGCAGATGGAGAATGAAGCTACAGATAAGCTGTAAACAGGGGAAGCTGAGGATCTGAGCAGCTGTCTTTACCTCCACCTGACGTCTTCTGCAGCTGCAGCCCACTCCCCTCCTGCTGAGCTCCTGCAAAATGCAGAAAACAGGAAGGCTGTGTAAGACGCCTATGTCCAGTAGGTGGCACTAACATCCACCACTGCTAAAGCTCAGACTCCGACTACTTTTCTGGGTCGTCTCCAGGTCCACCCATGAGTTAGAACTCCCCCAATCGCGAAACACCACCACACTGGGAGGGTTACGCAGATTCACCCACATCTTCCTGAACTGTCACTAACACAGTGTCCCTGGAGGTGAACGCCGACCGCCAGTTCTGTTACATCAGCTTCCAGACACCTGTGCTGGCTGAAGGGGGAGAGGGAGGGTCATTCTAGCCTTCCAGAGAGGCCAGTTGTGTTCTCTTGAACTCATAACCACAGTTGGCTGTGGGATTGAACTCACCATGTCCTGGTGATATGACCAACACTTGATGGGAGGCTCTGCAGCTTGGATTTTTAACAGTCTGCTTTTCTTGTTGTGTTGCTGTTCTTTGTGAAGACTCATTTTTCCCTGCACAGCTTCAGTAAAGACTGGGACACATGTGGTAGGGCAGTGGAGGCCTAGTGGTTAGGACGCTGCCTTTGGGACCTGAAGGTCGCCGGTTTGAGTCCCTGGGCTCCACTGAGGTTCCCTTGAGTAAGGTACTGTCCCGCTACACTGCTCCCCGGACGCTGTTGGTAGCTGCCCACTGGTGCATGTGTGATGGGTTAAATGCAGAGGTCACGTTTCATTGTGGTGCTTGAGTGTGTTCACAATGACAAACAGTCACTTTCACTTCACGAAAAGTGTACTGAAACTGAAATATCGAATATAAATAATGTGTGGGAAGGTTTGGGCACCTCTGGTCAAATTATGTTGATTTTGAAATAAAGTTAATATCACATCTGCATGAAACACACTTACACATGACGTGTCTGCACATTTAAGTGCAAAGATATTATTATTATTAATTATTAATTATTAATTATTTACTTTACATTTACTACAGGAAAATACAGAATTATGGCATGTGCAAAAGTTCCCTCCATTTTTTTTTCTATGAACCCAAGCGTTTCTTTTGCATGAACTTTTGCACGTGCCCTGTTTTATTTACTATTATTTTTAATATTTTACATAAATAAATGGTGTATGTGCAGTAAAATTTGTAGGAAAGTGTATGGCCATGGATGCACAAACTTTCGCACATATCTCTATTTCACCTGGGCCTTTTCTTTGGCTTCTGGACTTCAGGCAGAGAACGATGGAGAGCAGTGTGACAATAACCACGGCCAGTACAGAGAAGACCAGGAAAATCACCAGCATTGCTGATACACACGTACACAACAACAACAACAACAACAACAACAACAACAACAACAACAACATAAGCACGTGTTTACACATCAGGTGCAAATGACATCACAACAACTGTACAACAGTGACTGTACCGTTCTCAGGTGTTAGATGGACATTATCCCCTTCTTCCGCTGATTCTGGAAACAAAGGGGACACACTTCACATCAACACTGACATCATTACATACGTTTAGAAGGTCAGTGTAGGTCATTGGGGCCCAACACTGGTCCTGAAGGGCTGCTGTCCAGCACAGTTTGATAGTTCCCCTCTTCAACCACACTCATTAAACATGACAGTGAACAGGTGAGGTCAACCAGGTGTGTCTGGGCAGGGAAATCACCAGACTGTACTAGACACCGGCCCTCCAGGACCAGAGTTAGACCCCTCAGGTTTAGACCAAAACAACAAGCAAAAACATGATCAGCCTGCGGATGTGACATAAATGTAGCCTGATGAGGGGAAAAAATACCACGGTATATGTTCTGATTGGCTGAAAATGATTAAAAAGGGACATAATTACACCTCAGACCTGGCAGCACCCACTTTGGTTTCTTGACTACACGTGATTGTGACACTTCACTGAAGAGCAGCATTCACGACACCTTCACATACCCTTCACTAGAGGTTTTGTTGAAGTGCATCTGATAAAAATGATCATGATATTTATACTTTACATTAATTTTAGCCTAATAGTCAAGTCAAGTTGAGTTTATCTATATAGCGTTTTTAACAACCGACGACGTCCCAGAGCAGCTTTACAGAAACCGGGTCCGAGCCCCAAAGAGCCGAAGGCGACGTCAGCAGGAGAAACTCCCTA
>JBBPDA010108585.1:0-10973 GCA_037974385.1 Arnoldichthys spilopterus | reverse complement strand
TCTCTTTCTTTTTCTCTCTCGCTCTCCCTTTCTCTCATTCTTGCTCTCTCTCTTTATTTTTCTTTCTCTCTCTCGCTTTCTCTCTCTCTCTCTCTCTCTCTACTCTCTACTCTCTCACTCTTTCTTCTCTCTCTCTCTCTCTCTCTCTCTCTCTCTCTCTATCAGGTGTAATCCACTTATAGCTGCAATCTGATTAAGTAGATGTAGACTTGATGGACAAGGGCGAAGAGGACAGAGCGTGAGAGAGAGATGAAAAACAGTGAAGGACAGAAGAATAGAGGGATAGAGAGACTGAAAGAGGAAGAATGGGTCACAACCATATAGAAGCAATGTAAGAGGGAGTAAAGGGAATGGGGGGAGAATGAAGAGAGAGTGAATAAAGAGGGCAGGGCAGCGGTTGGGGTTAGGGGGCTGGGTAGGGGGCTTGGGAGTGTGGAGACACCATGAGATGATGGATACAGCTTGGCATGGCGTCTCTGGCCACAGCTCAGTCCATGCTCTTGAGTGGCAACATTGCCCTCCCTCTCCCCCATCACTCGATATAGGGACCAATCACTGTACACTTTCATCTGGACCAATCACTGTAAACTTTTGCCTGGACCAATCACCATACACTTTTGTCTGGACCAATCCCTGTACACTTTCATCTGGACCAATCACCGTACACTTTCATCTGGACCAATCATGGTACACTTTCATCTGGACCAACCACTGTACATTTTCGTCTGGACCAATCACCTTACACTTTTATCTAGACCAATCACTGTACACTTTTGTCTGATCAGCTCAGAAATACTCATATCATTAAAACAAAGATTCTGTTCTATCTTTTCTATTCTATTCTAAGTCAGCAGGTTCTCAAATCTCGATCCACTGAAGTGTGTGTGTGTGTGTGTGTGTGTGTGTGTGTGTGTGTGTGTGTTCATTCAGCAGTGTGTGAAGTGTTTTGTCACTGTAGTGTCAGTCATGCCTGCTCACCTGCTCTGCCTGTAAAGGTGATAAATGATTCAAATGGCTTTAAGCCAGAGTCTCAGTGAAGCTCACGCGCCGGAGCAGGTGCTGCTGATCACACTCCACTCCAAACACCTTCTACCCTTTCATCTAACACTCCAGCTTTATTACACACCTACATACCACTGCTAACGCTACTGCTACTGCTAACGCTACTGCTACTGCTGCTGCTACTACTGCTACTACTGCTACTGCTACTGCTACTGCTACTACTGCTACTACTACTGCTACTACTGCTACTACTACTACTGCTACTACTACTACTACTGCTACTATTGCTACTGCTACTGCTGCTGCTACTACTGCTAACACTACTGCTACTGCTACTACTACTACTGCTAACACTACTGCTACTGCTACTGCTACTGCTACTACTACTGCTACTACTGCTACTACTACTGCTACTACTGCTACTACTACTGCTACTACTGCTACTATTACTGCTGCTACTGCTACTAACGCTATTACTGCTGCAAATATAAAAAGAAGGTAGTGATTTCTAAATTTACTTTGACTTGTTTTTCATTGCAGACAATATGAACACAAAATATTTCATGTTTCGTCTGGTCGACTTAATTTCATTTGTAAATATGCATCCTTTCCTGTCATTCAGACCTGCAACACATTCCAAAAAAAGTTGGGACCGGAGCAATTTCAGGCTAGTAATGAGGTAAATTGGTTCAATAATGATGTGATTTGAAACAGGTGATGTCAACAGGTGATTGTAATTATGATTTGGTACCAAAGCAGCATCCAAGAAAGGTCTAGGTCTCTCCTTTTGTAGCAAAGATGGGATGAGAATAGCCAGTTTGCCAACAAATACATGAGAAAATTACTGAAATGTTTAAAAACAATGTTCCTCAAAGAAAGATAGGAAGATATTTGGATATTTCACCATTAAAAAAAGCATAACATAATTAAAAGATTCAAGGAATCTGGAGGAATTTAAGTGCTTAAAAGTCAAACGCACAAGCCTAAGCTGAACAACCGTGATCTCCGATCCCTCAGGCGGCACTGCATCAAAAATCGTCATATATCTATAAGCGATATCACCACATGGGCTCAGGACTATTTTGGCAAACCTTTGTCAAGTACCACAATACATAGTTACATCCACAAATGCCAGTTAAAACTGTATGGTGCCAAAAGGAAGGCCTATGTTAACAGTCCAGAATACTAAAAAAAGTACATAGAGATTTTGTAGCACAATATGCTGGCTTCAAGAAGACATCTTTTCCAAGGACACCCATGCATGTTTCAACAAGAAAATGCAAAACCACATTCTGCACACATTACACAAGTCCTGGCTGTGGAGTAAGAGGGTACGGATACTTGACTGGACTGCCTGCAGTCCCGACCTGTCTCCAATAGAGAATGTGTGGCGCATTTTGAAGCGCAACATGCGACAACGAAGACCCCATACTGTTGCCCACCTGAAGACTTGTTTGCAGAAAGAATGGGACAAAATTACACCTGAAATACTTCATCATTTGGTGTCTTTAGTCCCTAAATGTATTTTAAGTGTTGTGAACAGGAATGGCAACATTACAAAGTGGTAAATGCTTTACTGTCCCAACGTTTTTTGGAATGTGTTGCAGGTCTGAATGACAGGAAAGGATGTATATTTACAAATGAAATGAAGTTGACCAGACAAAACATGAAATATGTTGTCTTCATATTGTCTGCAATGAAATACAAGTCAAAGTAAATTTAGAAATAACTACTTTCTTTTTTATTTGCGTTTTCCATACCGTCCCAACTGCTTTGATTTGGGGTTGTAAATAAATCTGTTTGCAAGTGTAACTTGTAAAAATGTGTGGTGGCCAGTGTGTGATTATATGTTTGCATGTTTTACAATCATCTGCTGATACCTCACATTAGCAAATGTTTGAGAATAGTGATTACTTATTAACTGGAAAGTGAAAGTCAACATGTCAGAGAAAATCACCTGTGAAGAAAGGAGGCTCAATGCAGCATGATCACCAGACATAACTATTTTTATTTAAAGCAACTTAAATATTATATGCGTGAGTAGTAATGGAGTTATACAGGACATATTTGAAAAGGGGTCTTTTGTATCTAGGTTTAGAACAGTAGAATTCTTAGCTTATATATATTTTTTAGAGATGGTTGACTAAAACAAGAGTTCACTTCTAAAGCAGTAGTTTTCCGTCTGTGAGCCGTGGCTTAATTTAAATTTTTTTATTTATTTGTTTGTTTTTGCTTTTTGTAAATGTGCGATTATGACAAATATCTATGCTGACAGATACATTTAAATATTAATAATGAAAAATTATTCATGCTGAGCTTTTTTATTTAGCTTGTAAAATGAATGACCTAAAAAACCAGCAACTTACACATCTGTATATTTCCAGTGCAAGACAATGCAAAATGATTTTTAGAATTCATAGAAATAGAATATTTAGAGTACAGATATTCAGATCAATTCAGATATTTTGGTCTGTTTTTGTGTTGTGTGATTATACAGTCAAGCAAAAATCAATACACTTTATTGACCATTGTCTTATATTTTCATTTTGAATGATTGGGTTGGTTAAATTTTCTTGAAGGCTGTGGAAACGCAAGTAGTTTAAGTGGGCTGTGAGTTGTGAGAGGCCATGCTCTAAAGAAAATAAAGAAATATAAATCCCCAAATTCACCATATGATGTGATGTAATAGATGTAATGTTTCTGCAGACAGCCAGTCATATAAAAAGCAACTAAGAAATACCCAAAATATGTATGAGGCCATTCTATACATTAAAGTACAGAGAACGGTGCACTCTACCTATAACAAAACTAGCTTTAATGTATTGATGTATTTGATGTGTGCATTTTGCTGTTCCATCAGGATTTTTTCTTAACATTTAGTCCTTTGTTAAGCTTAGCTTTTGGGTCTTAGCAAGTCAAAGATTATCCACCCATCAACCACTGAATTTTCTGGATCAAGACTAATGCTGAGGACATTTCACAGCTGATCAGGTCTAAGCTGGAGGGAGTAAAAGTGTTGCTCAGGTGTAATCCTGAAGACTGTGCTAACATTTTTAAAAATTAAATCTAAACTCTAACTCTTAACTAAGTATTACTCTCACCTCATAGTCCACTTCCAGAGAGTCTTCCTGGCCCTGTGTGCGAAAGTGCTGGGTGTCTCTGTCCACAGTGAAGTTCACCTGCTTGTTAAAACGTTCTATGAGGACAGAGTGCCAGAGGTGGTCATCTAGGAGACTCCCCAACATTACTGAGGTGTGCCTGCCACTGGACTGAGGCTTAGCATCATCTGTACAGAGACAAGCACAGAAAGAGAGAGAGAGAGAGAGAGAGAGAGAGAGAGAGACCCATAAATAGTTCTTTAGGTAATTATAATACACCCTACATAACACACACACACACACATACACATACACACACACAAATAAAAAAAAGCATCTTCTTGATCTTGACATTATGGTGACAAGAAAAATTATCACTCCAATTAAGGGTGTTTACATTTGACCTCAGTTTTGTGTTCACAGTCTTATTGAAGATTTCAGTCTACATGCTAGAATTCTTTGGCACAAGCTTTTTTATACTTCAGGGTTTTCCATATTGTGGAATCATAATTAAGACATGAAAACTGTACGTCACATGAAAAAAAATATGTTTATACATTTTTATTTGAACAAAATTTCATGCATTATATATACTACTGCAATTTCTTGAAAAAGTAGCTGAACTATGTAAGTGTATGCATTTCAGCTCCATTGACTTTAAACAACATTCAAAACCAATGTAATCAATTATAATAAAGACCAAATAAACTTGTTTTGCCAAAACAGTTTTCAGACTATTTTAAAAATATCAACAAAATTATTCTGTCCTACATCCTTAAAAAAGAAATGGATTTTCAATGGATCTTTAGTAGAGGCAAAGGCACAGAGGACCATGACAACGCAAATAATTATTTAAATATATAAATGTTCTTTGCATGTTTAAATAGTAAAGATAAAAATTGTGGTGATGTGGCATACTTTATTCACATGCAAAAAAAAATTCTATATTGCAGCACTAAGCTTTTGTTTTTATTTTTCTGGGATTCAATCTAATATAGGAGTGATTAGCTGATAATGGGTTTCTACTGTACATACTGGGCTTCTTGAAAGAGAGGCTTACACATGGCTTAAACATTCACTCCAATAAAATTATTAAATAATTAAATCAACAAAATGCATTATTTGTATATTAGTGATTGTAAAAGAAACTCAAGCTAATTGATAGAGTAAAAGCTTTATATATAATGTTCTCATATTAAGTTATGTATACTACAGTTCTGTATAAACAGTCCCTTATTTATTTATTTATTTTTTACTTTTGTGTAAGTCTCTCCAGTCAAATCTGTATATAATTTTTTTTTACTTGTAAAAAGGGTTAGTTTTGTCAGTCACATTTGTACATTGGATGCTTTATTAATTTTAAAATTATTTATTTATCCTATTAGCTTTTTTAATGGAAAAAAATGTTTAACATAATATGTAGAATTTTTAAACATATCACTGATTGTGAGGTCCACACAGTCCATATATATACAGTCCATAAGTAAACATTTTGAATTTACTGGTTTGGCGATGTCACAAAAATCAGCACATTTGCATATATCTGTCTATTCAACTGTATAGCTCCACCCATTCACTGTAAAGTTATAAGAAGTGTTTCAGCTTTGACTCATTTGAATGAGAGTACATAGGAGATCTTTTACATATATCAGTCTTAAAGACACAGTAAAAGACTGCTGTTTAAGTGGTAATGTAAAATTATGTTATGACTTTTTGGTACAGAAAACCATGTGTGCAAGAAAAAACTGATGTTCAATAATAAAGACTTTCAAAGGACCTTAAAGACCATTTCAATGGATAATTGCAAATAAGTTTTTAAAACATTTTTAAAGTGTAGGACCAGGATTGGGAAACTGTAAAGTTTCACTCTCGTCTTGTTCTTATGCCTGGTCATGTGTTTGTTTATGTTCCCCATGTGCTTTTCCATGTGAGTTGTTTGCTGCTGTACTGTTATTCAGCTGTGTCTCATTTGTAACCCTGCCCTGTGCCAGGTGAGCCGTACTGAATAAGTACCCTTGTGTTTCTGTTAGTCTTTGTCTGGTCTCTGTTCATGTCTCTGTGTAAACCACTGGGGAACACTGTTTTAGGGACATAACTCTCATTCTCTCATTCATTCATTCATTCATTCATTCATTGTCCAAATCACTTCTTCTTTTTACAGGTCAAGCTGGAGCTGATCACAGCAGACTACGGGTCCAAGGTGATGTACACCCAGAACAGGAGGCCAACCCATCGCAGGGCAACACATAGACAGACAACCATTCACAGACACTCACACCTATGGTCAATTTAGAGTATCCAGTAAACCTACTGCAAGCCTTTATACAGTGGGAGGAAACCGGAGCACCCGAAGGAAACCCACGTGAATGCAGTCACGAGTCACGAGTCCTCAAATAACTCTTGATGGTATTTTCTGGGGTGTTTTTCTTAAGAGTGTCAGGACAAGTTTCAGCCAAAATAATGGTTTTGGCAAACAGAGCTTAGGTTTGTGTGTAAAATTTGGATGAACAGGTGAAGAAGTGCTGTGCTGAGACCTTGCTCTTTTTTCAGCCTTTGAATACTTGTGTGTATGTGTGTGCGTATATAAGAGAGAGAGAGAGAGAGAGAGAGAGAAAGAGAAAGAAAGAAGACAGCGGGTCGCTATAGCAACACCTTCCTGGGCCTCACTGGAGGTGAGTGTGAGAGCCTATGTGTGAGCACTTGAACCCAATGTTGCTGTAAACATCCCCCTCGTGTCTCCTTCTCCTCTTCCTCCTCCTACTCTCAACACTCTTTACTCATTCACTCTGCTCCCCTTAATCCCTCTCTCCTTCACTCTCCCCATCACTCTTCTCCAATTTCAATCCCTCTGCAAAAACCCAATCCCCTCTTATTCACACTTATCTGGCATCCCATCTCTCTCCCTCTCTCTCTTTTGCACGCTCCTGTGCAGTCTCTCTCCTTATCGTGATCTCTCGGTCTGTCTGTCTCTCTCCCCCTTGTCCTTTCTCTCTCTCTCTCCTTCCCTATCCACTAGGGCTGCATGATATATTGTTGGTTAATTGTTATTGTGACATTAGCCTTCGCAATATTGATCATGAAAGGCTGTAATATGGAACAAAGCCCTCTAACCAGTCACATTTTTTTCCATGTACAGTGAGTTGCTTGATCAACCAGTTCCAGATTAGTGCTTCTCTGAGTGTTTTGATGAAGTACTTTTGTAATCCCATTAATTTTTCATCTTTTAAATACAAATGCAAAATTGCAAATCAAACTAACTTCCACCTTAAACCAGAGAAGTGGAACTTTCCAAACTGTACTGTCATATGTCACTTCAAAATCAGTATCTCTACTACAGCTGCACCATCATCTGTCCTGCTTGAGCAAGGTACTGTCCCACTACACTGCTCCTCGGCGCTGTTGATAGCTCCACACTGCTCCACGTGTGCACATGTGATGGGTTAAATGCAGAGGGCATATTTTTGTGGTGTTTCAGGTGTTCACAATGACAGGCTGTTGGACTTAACAGCAATCATAACAACCTCCCAAAGAACCAGTTGTCTACGTGCACTAAAATTTGCTTAGCAATCAGGTCTTTTGAGGATCACTGTAGATCTTTAATTTAAGTAGATAATCACCCATTTTAACCCAAGAAAATTTTACAACCAGTTTTTCCTGCTAAAGGCAGCCATGTTGCAGCCTGTTTTACCTGTCAGTCCAACCGAGGGTGTGTGTTTCAGTGGGAATTTGATGCCAATGCAAGCTCTCTATATTGCAGAGCAAAATGAAGCAACATAATTCAAATACTGATTATTTGTCCACATTGTGCAGCCCTGTGATTCCTTAAAGCACCCAAAAAGGCACATAATGCTTACTGCAGTAACTTTTTACACAACTGTTACATTATATGCAACATAACTTGCTAAAAATGACCTGTATTTTAAACATACCCTCCTTGCCTAAAATATCAAAGCTGCTCTAGACTGATGGTGCAATATTTCTGGATGATATTTTCACCACGATACTTTATCAAAGAAGGTTTAAACTTTATGTTTGACAAAAGGCACCTCAATCTCCCTGTCTCCTTTTCCCTCTCTCCCTCTTCATACCCAGATTGAGATGCAATGCGAGTCGGCCTCTCTGGAGCTCCAGGGTGATGTAGTCTCCTCTCTGGCCCTCGCCATGCACCAGCACGCCCTCCGCCTGCCTGCTGCGAAAGCGTAGTGAGATCACATTCTTCACCGTGCTGGTGGACTTCTGGTTGAACCGGTAGAGCAGAGCACTGCGGCCGTCAAAGTCTGCCACATCTGACTCTGTGCAAATAAAAGAAATTTGAATGCACAATTTCCCCATCTACCCCAAATGAAAATGTGGTCAGTCAGCCAAGATAGGTTTAGTGTAGGATCTTTGCTTCATTAGTTTTGCACTGAAGACCCATGTAGCTAACAAGAAATGGAAGGTTAGAGACACAAGGTAGTCTTGCAAACTGCATGCCAACAATGCGAGATTTTCATGTAATCTCAAATAGATGTGCTTAAGGGTTTCCTGGCACTGCATGGCATGCTGCATATCAATACAAAGGATAAAATTTTGCCTTGTCACATCATTAAATTCACTAATTTTGTTACACTGTTACACCTAGTTTGAGGAAACCTGAAGCCCAACAGATCACATTATGTATTTTACTGCCATAGAAGATGCAAATAAAGCACTCTTATTCAAATGCAAATAGATTTTAAAGAAACACCTTCAAATTAGAAAAATAAGACATGACTAATTGTGATTAAATACACAAAATATGATTTATTACAATAATATCAATCATTTTACAGTCCTATATATACAGTCCTACACAGATTAGCCTTAACATCAAGGCTGCACTGTGTTTTGACACCTTTCTATCATAGCCTGCATGAACTTTTATTTGGAATTGAACCTGCTGCTGCATCAGTGAGTCTAGGGCACCCATGACCCATTTATGATTCTCCTTCTTTGGACCACTTTTGGTAGGTACTAACCACTACATACTGTTAACATCCCACAAGAAATGCAGTTTGGAGATGCCCTGACCCAGTCATGTAGCCATCCTAGTTTGGCCCTTGTCAGAGTGACACAGGTCCTTGTGTTCGCCCATTTTAACTGCTTCTCGCACATCAGCTGGGTGTTTGCTTAATGGCTAAGATGTCCCACTTCCCTGAAAGACATGCAATTGTAAAAAAAATAACTAGATATTCAATGTTATTCACTTTACCTATTAGTGGTGTTAATGTTTTTTATAGAATATATTATTATATTACTATATTATATATTATAGTGAAAATATATGCATACATGCTAAGCATCAAGAAGGCTCTATTTTAGCCACATAATATTTATGTCTATATTCTGTTTATAACAAGGAAGCATCATGACATTATGATATTTTTATGCAAAATGTTACAATGTACATTGTGGAGATGTGACTGTGTGTCATTGTGGAATGAGAATTATGTTAAGTAATGTTAGTTCCTACCAGCATGCCAGGGTGCCAGCAGGGCCTGCATAACTCCTGAAAGACTTTAAAACATTTAAAGCTGGATAGGCCATATCAGCAAAGGCCATAAACGAAAAATGCTTCCTGACATAGCTGAAAGTGGTGTTTCTAAGTTTGAAAATTGCATTCCTCTTGGCATTGCTTTTTTAAAAGTTTCATTCTGCATGTTTCTATTTATGTATTTATTTTTTTGTAAAATAAGAACAATTTTGTAAAATATTAAAATATGTATCATCATGGTGATGTGACAATGCATTGTGGAGAATGAGAATTATGGTAAGTAATTGTATTGTTTGGACACCAGACTTTGCAAAAGGACCCGCCAATCAAAAGCCCACTCCAGCAATGCTCCTGCTGCCCAGCTCTAGCGTTTGTTAGTAAGTTGGTCACTAAGAAAAATTACAGTGATTACAGTTATCAGGTTTCCTTGTTCATGTTTTTCAGTTCATGAAGCCAGTATTGTGATTTAAATAGGAACATGGGTGGAGCCCATTTAGTCTTTAACAAAAATTGACCTTTATTCCCTTTTCAGTACTGTGCTATATAACTAATTATGACATTTTCTCCAACACTTTGCATCACAAACAAACCACCATTAGTGGTTGAAGGCTTCTTTTTTGTAGCTGTGCATATGCTTTGATGCTGTGAAACATTCAGGTGCCTCCTCCTCTGTGGCTAACTGGTTAGGCGGGTGTCATTGCACGTGTCGACTCCTGCTGTGTTGCGGGTTTCGAGTTTTGCCGATCATTTCTTAGGGTAAAGGTAGCTTAGTCTTTAGGGACTTGCCCATGTGAGGCTTGCATTTTCAAGTCCATTGAGGTACCCAAGAGCAATGCACCATCTCGCTACACTGCTGCTGTTTGCTGCCCAATATTCCATGTGTGGATGAGTAAAGAAGTCCAGAAGTCACATTTGGTTGTAGTGCACTTTGTGTGATGGGGTGTGTTCACAATGACAATGACAATTCACTTCACTTTTCTTTCCAAAGGGGACAAGAAAACAGGAAATCTTGTCTGGTCTACGCAATTAAGCCTTGGTCCATGACTGCGATACCTACAGTTTCCAGTCAATGTTTTTGCTACATGGGCAGCACTGCAGTTGTTTTTATAGTGTTTCTCCAGACAGACAAGAGAACCTGATACGTTTTGTTTTCAGTGGCTGAACAGCCACCATTAACTATCTAATAGTCAGTCTGTTGCCTAGTAACGAGTGACTCGCTATGCATGTTGGTATACTGTACATCCAGATAATGTAGTCATTTACAGTGTTTATAAGAAAGCTCACTGTGGGAGACTGCGGTGTGCATAAAATCACACTGGGATTCCATTTCACTCTCTCTCTCTCTCTCTCTCTCTCTCTCT
>JBBPDA010108584.1:0-10973 GCA_037974385.1 Arnoldichthys spilopterus | reverse complement strand
CAGTCTGGACTGTCTGATTACTGCCCCCCACAGGTAAACACACAGAATTACAGTCTGGACTGTCTGATTACTGCCTTCCACAGGTAAACACACAGTATTACAGTCTGGACTGTCTGATTACTGCCCCTCACAGGTAAACACACAGAATTACTGTCTGGACTGTCTGATTACTGCCCCTCACAGATAAACCCACAGAATTACAGTCTGGACTGTCTGATTACTGCCGCTCACAGGTAAACACACAGAATTACTGTCTGGACTGTCTGATTACTGCCCCTCACAGGTAAACATACAGAATTACAGTCTGGACTGTATGATTACTGCCCCTCACAGGTAAACACACAGAATTACAGTCTGAACTGCAGGTCAGAGTTAAACAGAGGGAAACAAATGCGAATGAAATGTCATACTGAAGTCAAACGCCGCTACAAAACGTCACTCAGAGCACAGTCATCCATACAAGATTTAAACGCCAGTGTGGACTAGGCCTAGGAGACTTAGGACAACCTTTTGGTTTTCTACCATCAAAATAGCGAAAAGGATTTGGACACATCCATAAATGTTAGTTACACCTTTTTGTTTTGTGTTCATCAGATCATACAGAGCCCTTGATTTTAACTGGTTTCTTTAGCTTTTCTCTATAGACTGCAGATAGATTCGCAGTGCACTTGCGATGCACATTGTTCTACATTCTGCTAATGTTGTCACCTATAGTGCTCAGTGGAAATTACAAGTGCATTGTGAGAGACTGTAGTGCCCCAAATCACTCTGGAACTCCAGTATATGATTTGAGAACTAGCCGACATCCCCAGTAGTGCCCTAAGATGCAATCAGGAATCCATTTCAATTATAGCGTTAAGGTCTTTTCACATAAAGTGTGAGTTTTAGGTACAGGACAATATTTAGTGGGGAATTCTAAATAGCGAAATGGAGCTGCTGTAGCCCTCGCTGCAGGGACCCTTATCTGTAGATGAGCCTAGGCCCTGATCCGATAGCCAGTCTGAGGGGAAAGCGAGGCTGCTGCTTATCTTCAGCTGTGGCTTACAGATGGTACCCTTTGCTATGCTAAATACAAGCTAATGTGTTCTAAAGATAGCTTTCTATTCTTTCCTGCTAATAAGCACACACATTTTATTCTTCCTCTAGAATGTTAAGGGGCTAACAGACCAACAGTGAACACATAATGCCACGGCACCTGTCAGGGGGTGGGATACATTACAGTCAGAGCATCTCCAAAACGGCAGGTATGCAGTAGTTCGCTAGGGTCATGGGCACTTAAGGCTGACTGATGCATGTGGAAAGTGAAGGTTCCAGTCCCACAAAAGAGCTACTGTGGTATAAAAAGTGGAAGCTGAGTCTGATAGAAAAGTGTCAGATGTTGTTTCTGCAGCACGGAATTGTTTCCGCTTCTTCTTCGTTAGTTTATTTTTTTAATCTTTTTATCTTTATTAGTTTTATCTTTTTACTCAGTTCCTGAGTCATTTATTCACTTTCTTCACCCAAAATGTTCTAACCTCAACCTGAAATGAAAGATTTCACCTTTTTATTGATGTTCCTGATCATATTCATAATTTCATTGCTTTTCATTAGATCTAAATTGACCTTAGTGACTCTAAAACTTTGAATTTTGATGAGATCACCGCGCATCTGCGAAACATTAGTACTAACCAATCATATCTCAGAGATCCACTATTATACCATGTTTCACTCTAAATTACATCATATGGTTTCCCTTTTACATCGACTGTAACATGGCACATTTTACTGCATTTCTTCCAGCTTGTTTACTGGAACTGCACAATGTTTAACTTAGTGCTGGACGAGGAATATTCAAGCTGATGAACCTGTAAATCTTTATAGCGCTGTTACCAGAAAGCAGGTGTCGCGAGCCAAAGAGCCCATGAATCACACTGGTTTAGCAGACTGTTGCTTCCACACACAGTATATGACAACCTGTCCTGTCATGTGCTCATGGCCCTCGTCCAACAACGCCATTCAGTAGTTCTGCAGGGTGTAGTTTATTGAATACGTGACGGGCTTTCTGCATAAATTCTATCTGTGTGTACTGATTATGGTGATCGCCAAGGGGCAGTGGTGGTGTAAGTTAGTGTGTTGCCCCTATGACCTAAAGGTTGCTGGTTTCAAATCCCACTAGGCCACCACTGAATGACCAAAAATTCCTGAGTGGTGGGGTGGAATCAGGGGGTGTACACGAGGAACTGCTGCTGCTTCTTTATACTGAAAACTGTATTTATATTTATTTTATTTTCTCTTGTTTGTTATTGCTGTCCGGTGTCGACCTGAGGAGGATGGGTTCCCCCTTCTGAGCCTTGGTTGGAGTTTTTCCCGCCTCTGTCACCTTTGGCTTGTTAGGGGCTCGGAACCGGTTTCTGTAAAGCTGCTTTGTGACAACGTCAGTTGTGGAAAGCGCTATAGAAATAAACTTTACTTGATATATATATATATATATGTATTTAAACTACAATGTTGTACATTATATTCTAAATGTATGAGCAATAATTACATACATTTATATATATATATATATATATTGGGTATATATTGAGTTTTGACATTAAGGGCAATACCTAAAAGCCTGCAGTAGCTTGAATGTTCATGGTTTTGCAGGTGAGCGTTAGGGAGTTTTATGAAAATGCCACACTCTTCTAAGCTTCTGCGTGTGCCTCCTATCTGTCTCTGGGCCACCTGCCTACTCCCAGGCTCCCTGTGCATTGGCTCTGGTGCAGGCTGAGAGTGGCACGTGTGAATGTGAGCGATCACTCTGCTCACACAGACTCTGTAGTCACTCGGCCATGGGACGAGTGCTGGAGCTCCAGCTTAGAGAGCTGCCAAACAAAGCCCACAGCGCCAAGCGCACACTTCATTTCATCTGCCCACAACTCTCCCAGCTGTGTAACACACCAGGAGCCAGCGTTTGAGAAAGTAAATAAGTGCTTGGGCACAGTTTGAAGACGCTGTTTGTCTGAAGTGGAAAATGTACAGGGAGAAGAAAACATTGTGCAATGTTGGTTGATGTAACGAGATTTAATTCCAAGTCATTTTGTCATTCAGGACTATTTCTATTGGTCTAAAGGTCAATCTGAATTTTTTTTATTTTAAATTGCCAGGCTGTGAGACGATGTGACAGTGATGATTTTTATGGGTTGATGGTTTGATAGATTTGCCATTTTTACTGCTGTTCATATGGAATTCTCCATAACAGGCCAGGGGCCAGCTTTTTTCAAAGAATACATGCGATAAAATTATTAATTTTATAAAAAATTTTACAATTTTAAAACTATCAGAATCAGCTTTATTGGCCATGTATATTTGCACACACACAAGGAATTTGGTTCCAGCAGATCATGTCTCTTGAGTGTGTACACAATGCACATGTAAGATACAGACAATACTATACAAAACTCACAATAGACAAAATGCAATACTCAATATACAATGGACACTACAATCTACAATATACCGACCGCTATATACAATAAGCAGTATACTATACCTTCCATCCATCCATCCATTTTCTAAACCGCTTCTTCCGTTTCCGGGTCGCGGGAAGCTGGAGCCAATCCCAGCTGACTGCGGGCCTAAGGCGGGGTTCACCCAGGACAGGAGGCTCCACCCATCATAGGGCAACACATAGACAGACAACCATTCATACACACATTCACACCTACGGGCAATTTAGAGCATCCAATCAACCTACTGCAGCCTTTGGACTGTGGGAGGAAACCGGAGAACCTGGAGGAAACTGGAGAACCTGGAGGAAACTGGAGAACCTGGAGGAAACACACACGAACACAAAAAGAGCTCGCAAACTCCGCACAGAAAGGACCCTGTGAGGCAACAGAGCTAACCACTGCACCACCATGCTGCCATCTATATTATACCATTTACAATAAACAGTACAGTATATACAATACACAGTATAAAATGTACAGTAAATGTACAGAGAGAGTCAGAGCTGAGACTCACACCCACAAAGACTCCTGTTGGAGAAGTATGCTGCTTTGTATAATGTGGGTGTGGGATTTGGACACGCCCATAAATGTTAGTTGTGCCTTGTACTCTACACTTTGTGTGAAGGTTAAAGTAGAGCCCCTACTATCAAAGTTCCCTCACTACACAGGCCAGAACTTTGGGCAGTGGCCTAGTGGTTAGGACATTGCCCTTTGGGCCTGAAGGTTGCAGGTTCAAGTCCCGGCCGGGGCACCACTGAAGTTCCCTTGAGCAAGGTACGCTGCTCCCTGGGTGCTGTTGGTAGCTGCCCGCTGCGCTGTGCACGTGTGATGGTTTGAATGCAGAGGTCACATTTCGTTGTGGTTCTTGGATGTGTTCACAGTGACACTTTTACTTCACTTAAATGCTCAAATGAATCCTGCACAGCATTTGTAGATCTTTAGAACTCTCCTAGAGGTGAATCTTACTAAATGCCCCCCCAACCGTCATGTGAGTAGATAAGACTGATGCATAGAACAGACACATCTGTGAAAAAGTGCACTGCTGAGCAGATGCCATCAGGATGAATGGAAACGGTATCTTCAGTGCGTAATCCAGGTAAATATAATATGTCTGTGTCTCCGTCTGAGGCGTGCTGCGCTGCAGGTGCAAAATGTATTACCCAAGAGAGAAGGCAATGTACTGGTCTGTGTGTGAGGTTTAGAGCAGTTGGTGAAGGATGGGATGACTTCTGTTGCTTCAATTTTAGGGTTATCATCTTATGCACAAATGTTCTTTGATCAATTTGTATATGTATGTCAGGTCCGTCTGTTTCCCCTAACTCTTATGGGTGGTACAGTGCTCTGCTGTTGGTGGAGGCTAATGATTAGTTGCTTGTTTTGCATAGTGAACTGCCAGTAAACCCAACATACATGATCTAACTAACCTGTCCTACACAGTACGGGCTGAACGAGGACCGAAAGCAATTACGTAGCAGACAGTAGCTTTTAAAAATGTGTGTTCTCACATGTGTTTAACTGAACTGTAGTTGTCAGTACCAGTCCTGTTTTTTTTCCTTCAAAAGACCTTGACGAGTGACTCCATGATCTTCTGATAATAAGCATCAAACTCAAAACAAGGGAACATTAATTGAACAATGCATCCACAGCAGGGAAGCATCCGTTTGTTTACTTCACGGCCCTTAAAGCTGGAGGAATTAGACCTGTCCGTCTCTATAATTACCATAACTGGCAGTTAGCCAGAACACTCTCGGAGGAGATCCTGTATCGTTAATAGATATTTGTATGAAGGACCTCCTGTGAAGCTCTGCATGATTTTGAGTCCATTGTAGATACCAGATGAGGTTATGCTGGGACATGGTGTGTAGGCAATGTTCCAACTGACAATGTGCTACAGAGCAATAAAGGAACTACACTATTGGTCAGTGGTAGCCTACTGGTTTGGGACTTGCCCATGTAATAAGAAGGTCAAGGCTTTAAGTTCTGTCCCAGGTACCACTTGAGCTTGGATCCGACCCACAAGCCAGACCACTCTCGACGGAAAGCCTATATGAGTAATGGATGTTTTTGAGGACGACCTTCCTTATCTGGGAAGCTGTGCGTGATTTTGTGTTCATTGAACCATTTGTGTATATATCTGCATATCTTAGGCTGCTGTTGACCTGGCGATTGTCTCTAACACAAATCTTCCTCTCCTAACAGGTTTTATATTTCAACTGGGTGGGATTTAGTTGTTGATGGTGGTGGGAGGGGTTCATTTGTGAATAGTGAAAGTGACTATTTGTCACTGTGAACACACTCAAGCACCACAACAAAATGACCTCTGCATTTACTCCATCACATGTGCACATGTGGAGCAGTGGGTAGCTATCACCAGCGCCTGGGGAGCAGTGTAGCGAGATGGTACCTTGCTCAAGTGCACCTCGTTGGTGCCCTGGCCGGGACATGAACCTTTGCTTGACAAAAACAACCACTAGACCTAACCACTAGACCTCCACTGCCCATTGTGCAGTCTGGTTATAGGTGCAAAGTTGTGGAATGTAATAATATGTGAGATTTCTGATCAAATTTGTAAACAGAAGGACAGCAGATAAGGCCTACATATAGCCAGGGGTCCCAAATTTTATTTATGCCTTGGGCCCATAGTCAGTAGGGATTGCCTCCAACTTCCCCGTGACCCGAAATGGAGGAAGCGCTTTGGAAAATGAGGGAATGACATGAATAGGGACCATTTGAACATCCAGAATGCCCATCACTCCAACCTGAGTCAATAGTCTACAATACCCTCCACAGGCAGTTGCAGCTGCATATTCACCTAATGTTTTGTAGTGTTGGATCCTTTTTTTACACTGGCTGGACTCAAAGTTTGAGAGCCCTTGTTTTAAAGCACTGCCATAGAAAAACCATATTTGTTTATCCAGACTTTTCAGTTCGAGGTTCTGTAGACCAGAGGTTCCCAAACTTTTCTCCAATGTGGACTAAACTACAGCAATCAGTAGCAACCTACAGACACGCACAAGGTCATTCAAATATTTTAGTGTATGAACATTTCAGTGGAAAGTGTTCAGCCTTATCCTTACAAACTATATAATAATAATATCAATGGAAAAATGGAAATAAGATGTGAAGAACATTTCTAAAGTCTAAAGAACCTCCTCACAGTGCATCAGTTCTAACCAGTTAAAAGCTCCTAGAACTGTTCATTCAACTCGGGAACCACTCATTTATTTTCAGAGCTGCTCATCCTAACCAGGGTTACGGGGAGTGTGGTCCTAGCACTTGTAGGGCGACTGACAGGGAAACACCTTGAACAGGTTGCCAGTCATGTGCAGGGCAGACACTCTTACAGTTTCACTCGCACAGTCTCACCCAGGGGTAATTTAGCAACTCCAGTCCACCCGACCATCTGTCTTTGACAGTCCCCGAAACTGACACAGGGAGAACTTGCAAACTCCTCACAGCAAGGAAACTGAATCCAGAGCTTCCTGAGGTGGCAGCGGACACTACTGTATGATGTGGCTCCTCAAATTCAGCATCTTTTTAATTAAGATCGGTCTAATTATTGTGCCTCACCCGGTTCCTCTGTCCTCTGCCATGGCTCAGAGATTTATGTGGCAATTTTTGTTACATCTCCCAGGTTTCTGGTAGTAATACTGCACTGAAGGATCTAAAGTTGTTATTGTCATATGTTTTAGTACAGTGTACAGATTACAGTGGAATTCTTATGTGAACGGCTCATTCGCACACTCGTCAATTAACATTAAAATATTACAATAAATACAATAAAATAAAATTCTGTGTGGAAGTGAATATTTGTCATTGTGAACACACCCCATCACCCAAAGAGCACCACAACAAAATGTGACCTTTAACCCGTGCACATGTGGAGCAGTGGGCAGCTATGAGAAGCGCCCAGGGAGCAGTGTAGGAAGACGGTACCTTGGTCAAGGGTGCCTCCTTGGTACACCGTTGGGGACTTGAACCTGCGACCTTCTGTTCACAAGTGCAAGGTCCTCACCACTTCACCAGTTATAATGATTTAAATGGTGATAATGCATTGCAGTGTGTTGGTCTTACCCACTCAAGCCAACTCGCTACTCTCTGCCTTTTGCATGTTCATTCGTCCTGCAGCTGTATGCGAGGGTGGTAGTGGATGACGGTGCTTTTGCTGCATGTGAATAACCGCGGCCTGGCCATTCATCTTCATTCAGCGAGAGGCAGTTCATCTGCTCCATCGCAGACGACATCGCAGCAGCAGCTGGCCACGGCCATATTAAAATGCGTGTCAGCAGAAAAGAGCATAATTGCCTAATGGTGGTTAAATTACATCTTGGATTTCTGAATGACCACCCGAAACCCAAGACTGTGTCCCCCCGACTCTACAGTGCTATGCTATTGGTAGAGGCTAATGATTAGGTGCTTCTTTTGCATAGCACACACCAGTGAACTGCCAGTAAACCCAACATACATTATCTAACTCACCTGTCCTACACAGTACGGGCTGAACAAGAACAGAAAGCATTGATGTGGCAGACAGTAGCTTTTAAAAATGTGTGTTCTCACATGTGTTTAACTGAACTATAATTATCGGCTCTGGTCTGTTTTTTTTCTGTAAAAGACCTTGACGAGTGACTCGACAATCTTCTAATAAAAAGCATCAAACTCAAAACAAGGGAACATTAATTGAACAATGCATCCACAGCAGGGAAGCATCCGCTTGTTTACTTCACGGCCCTTAAAGCTGGAGGAATTAGACCTGTCCGTCTCTATAATTACCATAACTGGCAGTTAGCCAGAACACTCTCGGAGGAGATCCTGTATCGCTAATAGATATTTGTATGAAGGACCTCCTGTGAAGCTCTGCGTGATTTTGAGTCCATTGTAGATACCAGATGAGGTTATGCTGGGACATGGTGTGTAGGCAATGTTCCAATTGAGAATGGGCTACAGAGCAATATAGGAACTACACTATTGGTCAGTGGTAACCTACGGGTTTGGGACTTGCCCATGTGATTGGAGGGTTGCAGGGATAAGTCCAGGCCTAGGTACCACCGAGGTAGCCTTGAGCAAGGTACGGTGATGCTACACTGCCCCCCGCTACACTGCAATGTTGCTGCCCAGTGCTCCACGTGTGGATGGGGGTAAACTATTTGTTTCGTTAAACTATTTTTTGTGGTGCACTTTGTGTGATGGGTGTGTTCACAATGATAGTCACTTTCTTAAAAAAAAACAAAAAACAGGTTGGTTGAACCAGGGATTAGTTTCACATAAGTCATTCAGGTTCTGGCCATTCTTATGCGATCTTGGTGGAACAGACAGATTGTTGGGTGGGTGGCAATATTTTTTTTTTGGGGGGGGGGTGGGGTGGGGTAGGGGGTTTGTGTGCCCATCTGTGCTCTGTTGGTGCCCTTCTATGTCTGTGCCACATTAAGCAACTGCTGTTCTGTTGCCTATGCCTAGAAACACCCTGTGAATTTTCGAATGTGTTGCTGAGAAACAATAGTAGAAAGTAAGAAACATCAAAGAAAAATGTTCAACTGACAGTTTTTACTATTTTATTCCACTTTTATTACTTTATTAATGTTAAATATTGATTTTACTATGCAAATTGGGGCCTTAAGTCCAAGAGTCCATTGGTGATAATAATGTTTCACTGTTGCCTGTATGACAAGAAACTATCAGCCAATACACACCTGGGGTATGAAGTTTGAAAGTGACTATTTGTCATTGTGAACACACTCAAGCACCACAATGAAATGTGACCTCTGCATTTAACCCATCACACGTGCACACGTGGCACCTATCAGCAGCGCCCGGGGAGCAGTGTAGTGGGACAGTATCTTGCTCAAGGGTAC
This sequence comes from Arnoldichthys spilopterus, assembly GCA_037974385.1. Classification (NCBI taxonomy): domain Eukaryota; kingdom Metazoa; phylum Chordata; class Actinopteri; order Characiformes; family Lepidarchidae; genus Arnoldichthys; species Arnoldichthys spilopterus. Next base: position 1,648 of record JBBPDA010108584.1, on the reverse strand, counting down.
CTACCCGGGCTGGGACTTAAACCTGCAACCTTCAGTTCACAAGGGCAACGTCCTAACCACTAGGCCTCCACTGCCCACATTGCTTTTTCTAGGTTGGCATTCAAGCTGTGATCTAGAAATGTGGAATATGATTGGTTGGTTTGTTGATGATTTACTCTCTGCTCTTGTTGATTATAAGCTTTCATCACATGTTGGTTACATTTGCCTCATAGCAAATGTCTTGTCTGCTCATTTATATTTGGGCTTTTGGAGAATACTGTCTGCTCTCTGAGCCATGAGCTGCTGTTGGTTTAAGCCTCTGCTGCAGTTCTGTCAGTAGGCAACAGTTCTGCATGCAAACACTTGGGATGTCCCACTGTTCCAAAGAGCAACACATACAGGACCCTTGTCCCTCAGTGACCCATGCAGTTCTGATTCTGACACAGTGTGAATTCATCCCTTTTTCTCTTCCTTAGACACAGTGTTGGGTAGAAATCCTGACTGGTGATTGAGTGTCATTCATTTTTGGCCTGCATCATCGTTTCAGAGAGAGATGGCCAGGTTAACGTGGGGGTTCCCTTGGATAGGTTTTTCACATTGATGTGAAAGGCTGTGTATAAGTGTAAGGGTTTGAACCTTGGACGTAAATGCGTGGTTGTGCAGTTTGAATGGTTTTATTCAGATTTAACAAACACTAGAGGTAAACACAAAATAAACAAGACCATATAACCTGACTTTATGGGACTTACACAGGTTGACATGGGCAGAAACAACAAAAGGCAACAGAATAGAACAGGCCAGATAAGGATTACCCCAAACACAAGAGCCTATATACTAAGCAAGACACAGAACACCTGGACATGGGAGGAGACATGGAACGAGGGACAGGTGAATTGGATACAAGAGGGCAGGGCAAAAGCAGGGATTAGATATATACATAACCCCCAGACATGAGGACAAAAGCACATGGCAATACTAAACAACGCTAATGTTTTCAGAGGACTGAACATCTGAGAACATTAGTCTGAGCAGGGGTCCTAAACTCAAATAACCTGGTGGGGGTTCAGTTAAAACACAAAAGGGCCCTATATTTTCAACAACATACAATATTTTATCTAATATTTGACCTAAAGTTCTGAATTTAAAGTATGAAGAAAAAGGAATTGTTCATCTGAAGCTGCACAGCTTGTGTCGGTTGATCCTCTGGAACTTCATCCATGGCCGGTTTCTAGCCACAGGACACTGTTGACTGGATAGCAATATTAAATTCAACTCCAGCTTAAAGTCTGAGCAAGCCAATGGCAATGGGGGCAAGGAAAAACTCCCTAAGCTGGAGGAAAAAGCCTTGGGAGGAGCCATGACTCAGATTGGGAACCAAGCAAGCAAACAAAACCCAAAAAACGCCAGAAAACTAGTCTGTTTATAAAGGCGACATCAGTTAAAGCCTATAACTTGGAGCAACAGTTGTCATGCACTTTTATATTGTCTTAGAATTATTTTAATCTGATCTTGTTCCTAATTTTATTTCTTAATTTTTAAAACTTTTTATGTTCATTTTATCTCTGTAAAGCTCATTGAATGACCTCTGTCAAAACTGACAGCTTAACATAAATACACACACACACAACCAACCCTCCCCCTCCCCCACCCATCCCCCTCGGACAATTCA
>JBBPDA010108583.1:0-10974 GCA_037974385.1 Arnoldichthys spilopterus | reverse complement strand
TGAAATCATCTCAGTTTGTGAGGGGTCAAAAGAGTCCTAGAGTTTGAGAGACCTTGGGCCTGAGTGTCGAATTCAGGCTGAATACAACATACCCCTGTGTTTGCTTCAGTCTTGGTTGGTTACCTGTTGTTTGTCTGTTGCATCTACCTTGCTGTGTTCGCTTCCTGTTTCGTGTTCGTGCCCCGATTGTTTTGCCTGCCTTCGTGTTTGTTTTTTTCCATTTAAAATAAATCTCTATTTATAATTCAAAGCTTGCGCTGACATTGTCAGGCTCCGCCTCCATGTCTTTTGGGTCCAGGACCAGAGCTCCACAACCTGCAACTATTTTTCCCCAGCCCAGGACCCTGTTTTCTTAGCCCCAGCCTGGAACTTTGTTTCCCCAGTTTCAGACTTTGTTCCCTGTGTGTCCCCATGTTCTGCCCCAGTATGACTTCAGGTTTGTCCCAATTGTGATGTCCCTTCCTGTGCCCTGGTCCTCAGTCTGTGTTCCTGTGTTGTGTTTGGTCCCTGTGCCTGTTCCTCTGAGTACTTGTTGAGTCCCTGTTCTTGTTGTGTATTTTCATGTTTAGGTTCCTTGTTTTTCTTGGTCTTGTGTCTTGTAGGGGTTTTCCTTGGGGGAGGGAACTGTAACATCCCGTCACATCTCTGCACGTGCTTCCATATGTTCGTTGTCTTAGCCACGCCCCCATCAGCTGTGTCTCATTCCCCGTTCTCCTCCCTGCTCCAGGTGTCATTAATCTATGTTTAGTATTTATACCCCTGTGTTTGCCTCAGTCTTGGTCAGTTACCTGTTGTTTCTCTGTTGCATCTACCTTGCTGTGTTCGCTTTCCATTTCATGTTCGTGCCCTGTTTGCTTTGCTTGCCTTCATGTCTGTTTAAAATAAATCTCTATTTATAATTCAAAGCTTGCGCTTACTTCCAGAATCACCACAGTAAATAAGAGACAGAGCTGCACTTCCTCACTGAATGTTAAAATACACTAAGATTAAAGCAGAATCCCCTCCAAAATGAACAATAAATACCCACCTCCTCCCTCCCAGAGCAAGAAAAACTGCCCTACTTGTTATGGTAATATAGGGACGGCTGTACACGAGCAGCACAATAGATACTGACCTGCCATCAGATGAGGGACGATGAGCAACATCGTCCTTAAACTCTTTCTCACACACACACACCTTGTACTTACCTTATGCAAATTGTGTACTAATTATTTATCTGAATACAGTATTTTGTTATCTATTTAATTAATCAATCAATTTAGGTATTTATTTATGCATTTAATTATTTATTTGGAAATGCAATTTGTGAAAAAATTATGGTAGGCTTTCTTATGATTTCAACTAGTCAACGCCACTTTGATTGGCTGAGGCAGCGCGTCATTATAACCCAACCAGTATACACCACTCTGATTGGTCAAGGAAATACACCAAGCATATGGCGCAAATCTGAATTTTTCCTTCTTCGCTCGGCTGTGTTTAGTGTACTCTTCTGCCATTAAGTGGAAGGTACGTTCAGCCACGAGTTAATTGTATGTTCATTTATGTAAGTGTTAGTTGTTTTAGATGTGCGGTCTTAAACCTCTCGAATATTCTGTGGCTATTTGCATTGCCTCTCTTCCTATTAGCTAACGTTAGCTAAACATTAGCCATGGTTAAAATGGAACTGGAATTACTGAAAACGACCATAGTGCCTAAAAATCATTGTTCAGTCACGAAGTCACTGCGCTGACCAGGGCTAGGCTGATAGTCAACTTAAGCTAAATCAAACGTAGTTCATCAACTGTCTCTGGCTAAATTTGCTAAGCTAGCAGCATTCAAGCACTCTGATTGGCTGAGCCAGCACGTCATCATAACCCAACCAGTAAACGCCACTCTGATTGGCCGATTTTTTTTGTTGTTGTTGTTTTTGTATTCAGTATTTGTGTGGATGGAAATAATAAAAATGAAAATGGAAAGAAATGAGTGAGGATTGAATAGATTTTTTTTGTGTGTTATTTGTAAAGCATGTTGTATATAACTGTGTATAACTGTAGTTCCAGAGCATGCAGTGCCTGTTAACAGCACAAGTTAATTTTCCTGTATCTTCGTTTGGCTCAGCAGCAGATTTGAACTGGAAATGCTTTACACCTTTGTATGCATTTCCAGTTATCTGCTGCTGAGACAATCAAAGGAAGCTGTAGGAATATGTACTGGAACAGTATGCTACCTTCTGAAATGGCAGTTATGCACAGAGCCTAGAAAGAGTAAACCTGTAAAAAACGATGTCTAAAATGAGTCTAAATTTTACGTAGAAAAGACGTTCACAGCGACTTCATTTTGACTAGAATTAGCCCTTAGCCGGAGGTCCTGGAAACGTCAATAATAGACGTTCAGAAGACGTAAAAAAAAAAAGACGTCATCTGGCGTCACAGTCTGCACCTTCAGAGGAACAAAATTGGACGTGCAGAAACGACCTAGAAAAGACGTCGCTTCGACGTCTCGCTGCTCAGTGGGACACTGTGTCACGAGCGAGGGGTGATTGAGGAAGCAGGCGAGCGTAGAAATATAGAAGAATTTATTAAATAAAACGACATACACTACTTAACATAGAACTTAAAAACAAAACACGAGACAGGGTAACATAAACGAGAGCTAGGGAATGTGAACTAAGCAAAGAGACACACGACTGACAACATGAATGACGACAGCAAAGACCGAAAAGGACTGGACCAAACACAAGAGACTAAATTCGAGGCATAAATCAGAGACACCTAGAGCAGGGAGGAGAGGGGGTACGAGGACCAGGTGAGAGGCGGGGCGGGGCGAGGGCGTGGCAAACAACACGAACACGAAGACATGAACACGTGGCTTTAACAAAACAAAATCAGACACGTGGAAACACAAGGGGCGTGAACGTTACACACTGATGTATTTGATAAAATATTGACATTATAAATTTTTTGTGAGAGTCCATGGAAATGCAGCAGATTGTGTGAAATTTCATCATTCATCACTTCATACTGACTGTAGACCCCAGTATCGACCCGAATCACATCACTGGGAATTTTAGGTATTTTAGATAGGAAAATGATCAGATCTTTGGCTAAAATAATTTAATTGTAATGAATCTTGTGATTTACACTTCTACTGTGTTTGTGTGTGCGTATACATGCTGCTTCATGTGTGCACATGTGATGGGTTAAATGCGGAGGTCACATTTCATTATGGTGCTTGAGTGTGTTCACAATGTCAAATAGTCACTTTCACTTCACTTACACACACATATATATATGAAATGTGCATATATATTTACATTAATTGTATATGTATATAATGTATATGTCATTTTTGTCCACCAAATAGTCTGCTCTTGTGCCTTTCAGGTTTAAATAAGATGGGTTCCACCGAGTATGTGCAACATATTTCCACCCCTATTTTGTACAACATGACAACTGCCCCAATCTAACTAAAATCTTACCTTTAGCATTATCTAACATAATTACCCCACTGAGCATTCAATATTTATTCTCTCTTTTGACAGAGATGCAGGTTTTAACCAAGAAAATTATATTTATAAATGTTCTCTGTTGGCTTCTAGGGTGGCAATATGTACAAAATCATTTTTGATGTTCGTGATATTTCAATCTAAGTCAAAGCTACATGCAAGATGTCAGAAGCACTTTTATTAAAACAGACTGTGTTCAAAGTAAAAACCAAAGGCAGGGCTTCTTTCCCTGTATGACAACATATAGCTGTAAAACATCCATCCATCCGTCCATTTTCTTAACCGCTTCTTCCGTTTCCAGGTCGCGGGGAAACTGGAGCCAGTCCCAGCTGACTACAGACTTAAGGAAGGGTTCACCCAGGACAGGAGGCCAACCCATCGCAGGATAACACATAGACAGACAACCATTCACACATACAGGCAATTTCTAGAGTATCCAGTCAACCTACTGCAAGCCTTTGGACAGTGGAAGGAAGCTGTAAAACATGTAAAAGAAAAAAATATAAATATATTTTAAAATACATAAAATTCACTCTTTATGGTTCTTCAGTTGTTGTTTTTTTTATCAACAATAACAGATGGAGTTCTATCATAAAATAGAGTACACTTGTGAGTTTTCTTCTTCTGCTTCTCAGCAGCTTTGCAAATAACAATGCACATAAAATTATTACAAACAGCCCTGCCCTGTTTGAAAATATACAACTGCACAGTATGACAAGCAGTTTCCCACTTTTCAGTCAAATATACAGACAGTCTTATATTTGCACAACTATTTTTCCTGCAACACAGTCAGTATGGATCTGCCTGACTTCAGAGTACATTTCTCTGAATTTTGTATCCTGGGTTAATGGTTTTCATTAGCTTTTAAAAAACCTTCTTGTTTCACTGTTGCAACATATCTTTAGCCTCCCCTAGTTATATCATGCCACTTGCATGTACAGCCCTCCCTATCTGCTTCCTTTATGCTATTGCTTCTGCTCTATGACCTTGTTGACCTCAATGACTGACAAAGTGATGATACAGCAATTCTTGAACAAAAAATGGTTCTCAAGGTGTCACCACTGACGTGTGTACCTAAAGTACTTTAAAAGTTAATTCAGTCTTTTGTCATTTCATTTCAGCAAATCTTTTCCAGTGGAAAAAATCTTTCTTTCCAATCAAGCAAATACAATATGTTTAGGACCATGAAACAACAGTTTCATCTTAATCCTAAATCCTAAATCTTGGGCTGTGGTATGGCGGAATGCTTTGATAGTGCATCAAGTTATGAAACTGTTGTCAGGAATGGAGGGTTCAAGAGGCAAATGCAATTCAAAAAGGGATTTTATTTACAAAAAGCCAAGCAGTCAAAAACACCAGGGTAATCCAGAACCGTCATCAGGGAAGCAAGGTTCACACAGGGGCAGACAGGGCAATCCAGGAACAAGACAAGGTCAGGAACCACAGCATGAATAATACTAGGCCGCTCAGAATACTGCCTCAAAATGACGAGTAGTCTTTGCGTCTCCCTCTGGTTGCCGGGAGCTTATGTAATACCCGCAATTAGCCCTTTGATCAACAACAGCTGTGGACCCTTGGGCTTTGAGGCTAATGCTGGGTTTACCAGCTCCGGCCACCAGAGGGAGACAACTACGCTAATGCCTGCTGAGGGGCTCCACACCTTACAACTGTCAGCACAATTCCAAACATGATACGATTAACATTCATGAGTTTGAAAATATAAGAGTCTTATGCTTCATGTTGGTTTCAGTTTTTAATGAGCTTTCCATTGTTTCTTTTGAAAAACTGCATGTTTTAAACAACTTTTACATTATTTTTTCTGATTCCTTTTAAATGGAAGCCAAATGTGTAGGTCTAAAAGTGTTGTAATGTTGTAATTCTTTGAGAGCAGTTATACGGGTCCCTTACCGCAATTAGTTGTGTCAGAGGTAAAAACGTTTTTTCCTCGAGTGCTTGAAACCAGTATGACAGGTAAGCCAACTGCAGAGATGAGACTGTGGTTCCTCAAAGCAACTGCATAAATTATACACACTGGAACACTTTTGTGGAAACTTTTAAGACGTAGGTTCTTACTGGTCACAGAGTGCCACAACTTTAAAGAGAAAGCACCACCAAAGGATAGAAATCACAAGCACAGACACGTGAGCACAGGGCTGAAGGGAAGATTTTTTAGAATGACTATTTTAACTATACTATTTCACAGATCATTTACGAATTTATTGATATTCTTTGAAAGTACCCATTAAAATGAGTAGAATTTTACTTTTCTTTTTTGATCTGTGATTTGAAACTAAAACTTTGTATCAAAGCACTCTCATGAATCAGGGGAGGTCTGGAAACCAGTACGGTTACAAAAAGTCTTCTATTTTCTTTTTACAGCAAACAGATGTCATGGGTGATCCAGAGCCATAGTCAAACATGCAAGGGTCGATCAGGAACAAAAACACTTGTCATAGACTAAGCTGAAATCGATACTTTTTGCCTTCAATTCTATTTTCCCTCAATAACTTCCACACAGTTCGCTCAGTTTATCTTACACGACGAGTATCCTTCGCCTCTATCCTGTGTTTCGGCTCTGCCTATATCCCCCCGTGATTAGGGGACTAACCAGCCTCACCTGGAAGAGCTGGGCCAGTTAGTACTTGGGAGAAGGAGACCGGCGCCGACCGCTGGGTGGCGGCAATCCCCCCTCTACCTGAGGGGGTCTTTCCCGTGCCCTTACAAGCACACAACAAAAGGTCACCCTGTGGGGGAGTCATTGCATGGCTACACTGGAAAAGGTAATCAGAAACAGTATTTTTAGTTCTTAATAGTTTCTGTAGTTTAACATGTATTCACCTTGAAGCCTTTAAAGGGCACAAGTCATGGAAGTTTTTTTTTAAAACTTTTTCAAAATAAAAAGTAAACAATAAAATGTACCATTCACTATATAGTTCATACAGTCCATTTACAGAAACAATTTAAAAAATATAATTTTTTTGATGTAACGAAAAGCAAAACGCTTACATGCTATCACCTGGTCAGCATACAGAAGAAGTTAAAAGTGGACTTCATTTAATGAATTGTGTATCATGGCTGAAAGTTAAACTGTTCCTGAGTATAAAGCCTAGAATACGTTTATGCAAGCCATACAGCTGAGTTGTAATGGCTGACTCACTCTAGGTTGGATGCTAATTTAAACAATAGTTTAAAATCAAGTTATTTTTTGGCACTTGATGTTTGTTTCCACTTCAATAAAATGGCTATTGATGTAAAAAAAAAAGAAAAAAGAAAAAAAGGAAGTGAAGTGAACATAGGGGTAAGGTCTTATCAAGAGAATGTAGTCTGGTTGGATAAAGAGATGTGCTTATAAGAATTTTTACAAGCATTTCTTTTTGGTGGAATGGTGGAAAACCCCCTGGTCTACATGTCATGTATTCAATTCCAGTAATTCTTCACTGATCAAAAACTCTGACTACTAACTTACCCACATAGTTACAGGCACAGTAAACAAGTCATGAGATATAAAGAAACAAACTGTTCTTGGTGACTGTATTACTGTAAATCTATACAACAGTTAAATTTTTTTTAATAATTCACATTACACATGCATGTCCTGTGCTGACTCAAACCAGACCTGTCCACATTTTGCAACTATGTAGATTTAGATATACCATACCAATATATATACTGCTACTAAGCAAATTGTGACATAACTGGCATGATACAGCATTGTGTTACATGAACTTTGCTCCAGAAAAAAAAATCTCTGATTTGTTAATTCAAGTGAAGTATAAAACTGACAAAAGAACAAATTAAAGATTTTCAATAGTTTTGCTAAACAAATTTATTGTATTTTGTAAATCAACACATATTTAGAAGTTTTCTAGAAGATTGTTGCAACACACTCAAAATACGGGACAGAGTTAAAGTAAGATTAAAAAGTCCACAGAATATTCAATTAACACTTTTTGGAAACCCCAGATTTAGCAGGCTAAATAGTAAATAAACAAACCATACATCAAAGGCTTAGTCTTTGCAAGCAAGGATGGGTTGTTCCAATATTTGTGAGAGAATTGTTGGTCAGTTCAAATAGAACATTTCTCAATGCAAGATTGCAGAGAATTTGTCTTTCAACATCTACAGTACATACTATTGTGAAAAGATTCAGGGAATTCAGAGACATCTCCATGCATATAGGGCAAGGTTGGAAACCGCTGTCAAATGTTTTGTTGACAGATAGTGCTTCCTAAGAAATCGTCATGCTGCTGTGACAAATATTGACACCTGGCCTCAGGAATAACCAATGTTACAATTCGTCGCTGTAAGGGCCACGCCTACCTCAGGCGGGGCAGGAGCTATGTCTCCATCTGGTGGCCGACACAGGTCACCATCACCAGAATACTGATCTCCTCCGAGCCAGCCCTCCGCCCAGGTGCAGTGCATTTGGGCCTCATTAGGGGCCTTATCTAAACCTCCATGAGACACAGGAGAGGTGCGAAGTCTTGTGTTTTTCATGACCGATTCCAAGTGTTATTTCATGTCTTGCTTACCTGGTATTTTGACCCTGCGTGTTTTTTGGATAAATAGTTTGGATTTTGCTTATACCCGTTTGCCCCTGATTGACCTACGCCTGCTTTTTGACCTTGTTGTTTGGACTGCCCTTTTTCTTTCCAGTGATCTGGTTTTAATAAAAAATCAAACTTGCACTTGTGTCCAAGTCTCAATCGTCACAGTCACTGCATCAAGAAATGCAACTTGAAATTACATTACACAAAGAAGAAAACTGAGGGAGTGTCTCAGATGAACTGAAAGACTGTAAAACTATGTGCTGTGGTCAGATATCACATCACATTTTAGCTTGTTTTATGAAAATTAAAAGATCATCAACAAAAGGTGTAAAAGCGAGCATGTGTGATGGTATAGGTGTACATTATTGCTCACAGCATGGGTGAGTTTCATGTGCTGAGGCATCTGTTTTTAAAGAAATTTTGCAGTCAGTATGTCTTCCCAGGACATCATTGCTTATTTCAGCAGGACAATGCCAGACCACATTCTGCACGGGCTTCAACATAGACATGGAGTGCGTATTAATTTTTAGCCTGCTGCCAGTCCACATCTATCTCCTGCAAATGTATGCCGTGTCATGAAGGGGAAAATTGGAAAACAGTGATCACGGACAGCTGAGCAGCTGAACTCTTAAATCAGGAAAGAATGGAAAGGATTTCCAAAAGTACTACAATTAGTCTCATCAGTTCCAAAATGATTGGAAAGCTTTAAAAAGCCATCAAATTCTAAATTAGTGTATATTTACAAAGTATTTTAAATATTTAATATTACGGGGCATTGTTCAGTTAAACTATTGAAAGTCTTTGTAATTTTATCAGTTAAATAAAGGTTTGTGAGCATTTTCATATCACAGATTTCAGTTTTTATTGGATTTTGGGAAATATTCCAACTTTTCTGCAAATGGGGTGTTTGCAAGAATCATTATGCTACTGATAAAAGGTAGCAATTTTGCTTCTCCCACATATTTCTTGAGTCCCCATCTCCCATATAGATGATATCGACCTAGAGCATGTCTTTTAATTTTGCAAAGCATAGAGAATTAAAGACCTTGTTTGGACAATTACAGTCAAACTATGATGTTCACAAAAATCCTAGTTTAACTAGCAATCTTGTTCAGAACCATTTTGCACCACTGTTGTACATATAAACTTAATGGCTCAGGAACTTTTGTCTTAGAGCACAGCAAGTTAGTCTTGTTTGATGACTGCATATTAAAAATATTTCTTGAATGTGAGTCAACACACACTGACAAATCATCTTTATCTTGTTACTTGGCATCTATTTGACACTGAGCCAAAATAACGTATTATGTGCTTTGGCTTATCATTTTGAAGTTCTCCTTTCTAACCTCACAACAACTGTTGTCCTTTGTCCTATTGGTCTCTGGCAAGTAAGCCATTTTATTTATTAAAAATAATAAATTATGTGATAACACTGACAGATACTTTATAGACATAATATGTTGAATTTTGACATTTTTACTTTGAATTCAAAGGTTTGTCTGGTGTTCAGGATAACCAATAATGTTTTAACAATCTGAGAACCTGAAATGAAAATATTGTAATATTGTGCCAAGTACAGAAAAACATAAACGTTGGCCAGGTGCAGTGCCTTGTGTTTCAAAATGTACAACAGCATGACTAAGGGGAACTGTATTTGAACACAAACTGAGATTACAATAAAAATATCCAAACTGGTTTGAACACTTTAGGTAGGTTTCCCAGGCAGGATTTCAGGAATTGTTTTTTGTGAGATAGGTGACCTTTTATAACTTTGTTTATAAGATAATCAGCCCCAACTTTTTCTCACTGTGAAAATACTAATAATGCATGTTACACTGTTTACCTAAAAAAAGCCTCTCAGATTAATGGTTGAAATTATTTATATTGTATCTCACTGGGATGTAATAAATGATTTATCCACATATAAATCTGATACTCAAGATGCAGGAAATGACCATGATTCAACAAAGTCTAAATTAAACTTAAGCTTTATGTTGATATGGCACATAATTAACAAGCACATTTTTAAAAAATCATGTCAAGGGTGATTAGAAGGAGATTTCACAATAATGACATTTATCATTAATTGCAATACAGAATAAAAATATTACAAAATTAATTATAGGCCATGTTGCCTGTAATATATAAAATTTTTTATCCTGTTGCTGCTATTTATGTATTTATTTTTGATTAATAATGTTATTTCCCACCTTATTACAAATATTTGCATTTTTGCACAGTTAACAATGCTAGAATGCAGCAAAATAATACTGTATTGACTTACAAGTGCAATGCACTATGCTGTGCTGTATTAGTTGCTTTTTTGTTCTAAAACGTGAATTTTATTTTGTCCTGTCTGTTTTTCATGTAGTCTTGTGCTGTTTTGCCATGCACCATTAACCAGGGGGAGCATTGTTCTTTTTTCAAATATACACTTACACATGAGGTATGTAGGTTTCATAAAAATAAAAAACCTACTTGACTGCTTATCTTGAAAACAGGTGATACCTCATAGTGATGTCAAAACTCCAATCTCGTATTACAATAAATGAATGAGGAACTTACCGGCCTTTACAGCAAGAGCTATTATTTTCCCGTCAAAGGCGGTTCATTTTGACTGATATCTGCATGTTCAGGCTCATCACAGCAAATATAAATATTAACAGAGAGAGGCAGTGTTACCCTGCTTATTAGGTAGTGTGCATAGAACTGTTCCAGACACAGTGCTAGCAGCTTGTAAGAAGGTAAGACTTCACTTATTTAAACATTCAATTGAATTTTGGAATTTAAAAAATTATTAATTTGTCAAATTATTTAATTAAAACATAAGGGAAGTGGCAGCCTAGTGATTAGGCACTTGCTCATATAGAATAGAATAGAATAGAATAGAATAGAATAGAACTTTATTTATCCCCTATTGGGGAAATTGACTTGCCACAG
>JBBPDA010108582.1:0-10975 GCA_037974385.1 Arnoldichthys spilopterus | reverse complement strand
ATATATAAAATTTATTTATTTTTTGCCATATTACTGACCTCTACTACCCCACAGTAAGAAAAACAGCTGGAAAAAATATGCCATTCCACATTATGTGTGTTACTCAAAGCTAGATGTGTTACAAATATTGGGACATTAAAATATTGTGGCATATAAGTGATGTGTGGTTTTTATATGTGTGTGTATATATATATATATATATATATATATATAAACAAACAAATCACATCACTTATATTAATGAATATTTATATAAATCAATATTTACAGTACAATAAAACCAGTAGGATCACAACCAGTTTATCCTAGGTTCCTACACAATATCTGCTTTAAACAGTCCTGTTTATACTCATTAGTGTTTTCAATTCAATTTTATCAGTGTTAAAAGGGTAAAACACAAACAAGTTCAGTTCAACAAAACAGTATTTATTTAAAACCTGTCAACTGAACACATGTGCACCTTGCAGCTTAAAATGCACCTTAAAAAACACCTTTCAGCTTAAAATGATGTGACCATTTTATTCCATGTTATAGTCATGGAATAAAGATAGTCATTTACTACACCCAAGAAAGAACAGGTCTCGATCCATGAAGTACAACTGACAGATCACAGCTTTATACAGCACTGGATTCCTTTATTCCAGTCCAGCTTTTTCTGGCCCAACTGGTGCTGTATCCATGTGCACTTTTCCAGTGGTTCACAACTAAAATACACCGTCGGCCTTAGACACAGTAAACACAACCACCCTGCAGAAGTTGTTTGTGTGCAGAGGGGAGCTCGTTAGACTTTGATGGGGCTGTAAATAGCCTTCTATTCCCGCACACAATGAAGCAACTCGACTGGCACACAACCAAGACTACTTTAAGAAGGTGCTAACCATTCAGACATCAAGGACGGTCTTACCGCGTGTTGTAGCGGGTTCTGCACAAGCTCTTACTCAATCGCGACCCAGTCTGCACTTTAACATCGGTACCAGCACTGGAGTGACAACAAGCAGAACAACCTGGACACAGTGACCTACGAAAAGCGATCACTTCGCTTCTGTAGCTGCCCGAAGGCGTTAATAAGGGCTCGAAATGTGTCCGATCGTTAGAAAACTACTAGGTCCAAATAAACTGGGCTACGGATCTGCAACAGATTCAGGTCGTTGTAACTGAAATCCTCCGTTAGTTTTTTTCTAAATCAACAGTCCAATAATCATATTCACTCGCATACATCTGTCCAAATCACGCTTAGCCTACAAATAATTGATTCAAAGCTCCCCTCGCCTTACTCTTATCTTCTGCAAGCTAGTGATGCTCCACCACAACCACAGCCAGAGCTACAACAGAATCAGCACTGTCTCACAATTAGCTTAGCATCACCGGGGCCTGTCCATTGTGGGGAAACGTTAACGCCGTCTTGTCAATACAGCGCGACTACGAGCAGCAACCATACACATTTTAACACCGTTTGTGCACCCAAAATAAAAGCAACTCAGTAAAAACGTCACTTACAGTCCAGATGTTTCTTTTTTGGACCCATAATCTCGTGCGTCGTTGCCTTGCACACTGTTTTGGACACCGCGGATCCGGTAACGCTGTGCTGAGCGGCGGTTATCCTGTCAGTAATACTCTGCCCAGACATCTTTGCGGCAACTAAGAATCAAATGAGGGATTTATTTGAAAAAATTAGGATTTATAAACAGCGCCCTACGTGTTGACACACCGTATTCAACTTCTTTGGTGTGAAATGCGAATCGTAAGCGGTCGGTGTGGCAGGTGGAAGAGGAGGACGCCGCTGGTGGTAGAGGCAGGCAGGCAGGCAGGCAGGCAGGCTGAGCGAGGCTGACTGACGCTAACGGTTTACGTTCACTATCCACAGACCGGTAAAAATCTCTTGAGTCGTTACATTGTTGAAAATCCGCCGCAAGATAGTTCACGTGTGACTCATCCGTCGTCCCCTTGTCTCGCCCCAAACCCACCCCGGCTCCTAATCTGGCCAGCCCTGCTCGATTTAAGGTACTGACGGCATTCGGCGAAATGGCGGGCCTGAGCTACACCTTCACAGTTGTTTTTTTAAACACCCGTATTCCGACAAATCACACCTTCTGAATTTAGATTGGCTGTTGGCGTTTCGTGTCCCTCGGTATGATTGGTTAATAGTTCAGCCGGCAGCCTGTAAGAACGAGCTACTAACCAATCTCAGAGCAGGAGGAGGCAGAATTTGTCGGAAGCTGGGTGTGAAAAAAACCCAGCTGAACATAGGCCATAGTCCGTTAGATGCTGATTTCGGATCAGACATTTTGAACACGGCCCACTCCTTAATGCATTGAAGGTCTATAAAATTATGTGTTTTATATTACTGTTACTCTTTCAATGTTTCCATGTGCTTAATAATCAATTAACATTTAGTAAACCTGTTTTTTTTAACTATTCTTCGAGTGTGGTGCACTGTAAAGACGAAAGGCAACAGTACAGGAATGTAGCGACAGCAGCAGCAGGCCCATAATCAGAGGTGGGTCATATGGGTCCAGTTAGTAAAATTCCTCTCCGGGATTTTGTTCCAACTGCCCGGTTCTCTAGTTTGCTCAAACCAACAGCGGAGGCATCCAATTAGTTGGAACAAAATCCTGGGGAGGAATTTTAGTTTCTGAACCTAAACTACCCACCTCTGCCCAAAACAATTGAAGGACATGGATTAGACGATGTATAAGAGCTGGCAGTAACATGTATTCATGTAGGCTCCTGCTCATGCACACTTATTACACAGATACATGGAAAGTAAAAAAAACAGAGGAGTTGGGAGTCTTTTTCTGTAGTACACATCCCGCAGCTCTAAGCCACCTGATACACCTACAAATCTCCACAAGGGGGCGTTACCTTCCCAGTATGCCATAGTAAAATTCCAGCGCATCCTACCTTTCATACGTTGGCCACACAGCACCTGGTTAATTCCGTTTGAGAATCTTTTTTGCTTGTTTATGAACTAGCACTGTCCAGTTTTGCTATTTTAACTGCACTAACTATGAGCCTTATTCTTTCAGTGGGAGTGGGTGACGTGACAAACTGATCTCACAGAAAGGGCTGAAGCCTCTATTATGAGTTAGGCCTACATCACACCATGCTATTTATGACATCCTTGATATCTACTTCTAAACCACTGAACAACTGCATGCATCATTAAAAGATTTAGATCAACTATAGAGAGCCTGGATACAACAACAGTCACCAGTGATGAGTAACTGCATAACCTGCATATCTGATTGGATGGTAGCCCTTCATTGCTTCATCTTATATTTTTACCAATTGTTTGTTTCTCTGTTCATTCTTTTGAAGTTGAATGGCATTAAAAACAAATTTTTATTAATATTCTTGAATGGCCTTTTTAAAGACGCCCTCCCATGAAAATCAAGCTTTTAATCCTGTTAACTTTTCCATACGGTGTTTAAATGTGTTACAAGCCATTTCATTTGCAATATAAGCAGTTAAATTCATTCAAGAATTGATTCTCTGCACCAATAAGGGAAGAACCATTTCTTTTCTCAGAAAGGTAGTTTTCTATGTAGAAAACCAGAGGAACCAATCACGACTCTTTGGGAAGGGGTTCTTTCCAGTTAGAACCAAACACAATACATGAAGGGAAAGATGGGAGTGACAGTAAAGCCAGTTGTTGGAAATGAAGGAGATGTCTCCATAAAAATACTTATGAATATGTAACTCAGGAAATGAATATGCATATGAGGAGCAGAGAGGAGGTTTAGGGGTCTAATAAATGACTGTAGAGTGTTGTTAGGTGTGGAACTACTGTTCACTACAGAAGAGTACCCAGATGACACTGATGCTGAGCAAACCTCAAATTTGGTTAAGCCCTGCAGTTTGCTGCTTCTTTGCCTGTCATTAAACTTTCAGAAGAGGTTAGAATACATGTGAATATGTGAAATCAGAAGTAAGTACATGTGTTCCCTAAAACATGGTAAGACGCTCATGACATAAAATTCATCATTTAGAGCTTGTGTGTTTGTTTAGAGCTGTGGCATTTGTAGCCTGTACCTACATAAAACTTTCTGCATTCACTTGAAGGCTCTGTGCTGTAAGCTGTAAAGCAGTACACATGACCATTGTGAATAAATGTGGAGTATATTTAGCACTCAGTTTGGGATACCACACTGGGCTCAAACACATCAGATTCAATTCATCCATCAGCTCCCAGGTTTTGGAGGTGTGAATGAGTGAGGGTTTAAGCTGGACTTCACCCCTCCAGTCCTTTGCTCTAACTAACATGTGACTTACTGATTGCACAAAAACAATATTCCATATTGATCCTGTTTTTCCACAAATAAATAAAGTTGCTGTTTGCAGGAACACAAAGCCAAGTATGGTAACTATTGCACTGTTGCTTCACATTGTCTCAAAAAGCCTCCCCTTAACCGGCTGTGTTTAATGAAACTGCAGCTCAACTTAAAGTTTACCTCAGTGCACTGAAAAGATAAGAACCTGAGTCACTGCAATCATTTGCTACAATCGCAAACTGTCTGCACATATTTTAAAATGCAGTTTAAAGTGAAAACATTAGCAATAAAACATTTTGAGGTTGTTGAACCAATACCCTGAATCTTCTTTTTTCACTTAAATTTTTACACAATCTGAAAACAACTGCTGACATTTACATTGTGTCAAGATTTCACATTGAAAGGAGCAAAAGAAATGGTTCTAAATTACTTTTACTGCATTTTACATGTCTTTTCTGACTGATTGGGCTTTTTAGAAGAATTTGAGTATGCACTAGTGTGAACCTCATTTAAGAGCCTCTTATTGTTTGCATTATAAATCAATATAATTATGATGCTCCAACAGAATTCCTTCTTATAGTTTTGGTAGTCGTGAATATGACATGGCATTAGGTTAACTACGTTTGGTCGGAAACAAGATGCACACAAGACAAATAAAGTGTAGCAATCTTTATAAAGAGACTATGAAACTATGAAAGACAATATGAAAGCAATAAAAGTGAGCGTGAAAGTATAAGCAATAAAAAAATCTGACATACGTTAAGCATGAAAAAAACAACGCAGTAGTAGAAAATCTGACATTACAAACTGGACCTCGGATAGTTATTTAAAGTCTCAAACAAACTGGAGTGATTGTAACTTTGTTTTGTTACAGTACTTTACATTAGCACAAATTTTGCAGATCTTTCAAAAAGTGGTTGGGACATATTCCCAGTATCCCCCATGTGATGTTATTTATAAACCCAATTGTTTTGGAAGCCAATTTTGAACCTTATTTTGATGCTTTTTTCCTTCGAGAGAGAAGGAGAGGGAGGGCTATCCCATTTACCAACCATTATTAAAAAATACACTATTTTTTTTATGGTTTCTCCTTATTTTTGAGTTGGTCTAAATGATACTGTAGGAAAATAATTGTGGATGACAAAACTACTATTGTTTAAAGCATAATTCAGTGTACTTTTCAAAATGTGCATGAAATCCTCATTTTATGTTTAAACCTTCCAATAATTACATATACATTACACCTTTTTCATTTTTAGTCCTGTGTGACATATTCTTTTAGTTAAAGGCTTATGTTACATTTCCACACAATACTTCACCCCGGTGTTACCCTCCTGCTGAGGAATCTTATCATGCTTCAGCTCAACAAAAGCCCACGTCATTGAAGCACATGTCGCAAGAAACGTTTCACTCCTGAATATGTCAAAATGAAGCTTTTTAGATGAGGTTGCATTAAATATGTGCACATGTCTAAATATTTTATACACTTAAACTGTGGTGCTCTTAGACAGAATGAAGGAACATTAATTAGAAAATAACTCTTTGAAGAGCAACTGGTCTGCGCTGAAATATTAGCCCTTTTGTCCTCATTTCAAAAGACGCTTCTATGATTCACATACACACAGGCTATTTTACCTCCAAAAGTCCCTGGATGTTTGCCGTTTTGGGCTGTATTCAATAGAATAGGATTCTTAAAGTGTTCTTAGGTTATAGGGATTAGCCTGAAAAAATACATGCTGCTTCCATAATGGTTCCTTAGTGTTAGAATTGACAAGGGTAATATTTAAGCAATTCTTCAATCTGCAGTGCTCTTATTAGTTGCCTGCTGGCCATCGTTGCTAAGCTCCAATCACTTTAGGGTCCACCAAAGGACCAACCTCTCAAAAATATGTTAAATGTACACAAGTTATTGGCAGCCATGATACGGTTACTAGAAAAGTACTGTAATGTGCATTATCTTACTGTTTGACATTTTATAGTAATTTTACTGTATATCTATAGCATGAAAAATTATAGTATTGTCACACACAGCATTTGGTATCTTTCTCCACACATTGGGCATGTTTTACAGATAAAGACATAGGACTAAGAATAAATTTACAACACATTATGGTAATTGCTGTGAAGGTCAGTAATATATTGGCCCCAGATAAAGGTGATGGTGTACTTACATCCGGGACTGTAAATAGGAATGGGCAATACTGCTAATTTTCTTTTCATTTCAATGCTAGGTAACACTAAGCTTAGTATGCAGATGCCAATAATATTCAACATATTTTTTAAAGTTAATAACTCCAATAACTTCCACTAAACAGAGTTTAGGTCTACCCCTAATCATACATACCTGATCCAACCAAGAAAGACCAGGGGAATTTCAAAATTAAAACCTGAGGTGTTGGCTGTCCTCCTATAAGTTATTCTTCAATTATTTTGACCACTGACTTTTCAATGACACATTGACTTGTGCTGTACCTGAAACACTCATACCAGCAACACACAAACCATCATAACACTACCATGTCTTTGTGACTGCAATGGTAAAAAATTGCCACCATCCAAATAATATCTGGTCAACAGCAGCCCAGTGGTCAGGTACTGGGGTTAAAGGGACATGATACTTATAAAAAAAACAGGTGGTCTGTTACTGCCAGTGTTGGAACTACAGGAACACAACAAGAAACAACAAAGAAAACACATCAACAAACCCCGAACTCCAACTAAATGCACATGTAACAAAGGACACAAGCAAAGCCAAAATTCACATCCTGAGCAATCGCTTGTTGTTAAAGTTTGCTGGCCAGAACTGACATTTGATTAGTCCTTCTAACCATTCAGTTACCTTTTTTTTGCATTATGTTGATTAAAGGAACAGTAGGCTAACTGTAGCTTACAGACCTTGCTTACAGCTTTATCTCACATTTCTAGAGTTTTGCGGTCTATATTGACCAAAAGTATTTTTACTAAGTATCCAATGGGCAAATCACTTTCTCTGTGACCGGATTGGGTTGTGCCATAATTACTACAGTATTGTTGTTGAATTATTTGCTTGTTTCAGCTCAAACATGAAAATATCTTGCAATAAAACACATTTTATTTTAGTTAGGTTTAAACAATATCATCAATGAAAACTGACATTTAGAAGTTATGCAAACATTCCTTCCCCTAGTAACTATTTACTCTAATACAATATGCAGTAATCAGTAATTTAATTACGTTTTTTTTTTTAAAAATTAGTAACTGTGACTGTTTACTCATTTTTAGTAACTTGCTTAACACTGCTTATTGTGCACATAGATGGTGAGCTTCATAGTAGGTGGACGTCCCAGAGTGTATGCAAAGGAGATGATGAATGTATTCTGTCTCTTCAGTTGTAATGAAAAGATAATGTGATGTAAAAAAAACTTAATGATTGTAAGAATGCTTAAGTATGTTTTACATTTTCTATAATCTTTACAGATAACACAATATTTAACTATAGCCATGTTGAACTATCTATTTCCACATGAAAGTGTTTTTTAAATAATTACTAAAGGTAATACCAAATTATTTGTTTTTTTGGAAAAACCTTTTTAAAAAAGCATTTTACAAATAATTTTGTTTTTCTATCTGGATGCTCCAACGCTACAGGGAACCTTGGGTGTAATGAAGCCACTGATAAAAGTGATACTGCTGTTCTAATCTGTTGGATAGAATTTCACTTTCACAAGGTTTGGGAGGGCTGTGTTTTCTGTGTCTGCCCCGATGCTCTAGAGACTGATCAGACTGTGAGATAAATGTTCACAGACAGTGATAAAAAGGATGTGTTCAAAAAGGTAAAAGACTTAGGGCCCAAACACAACATATCTTTCTTCTAATAGATGTGATATACAGTCTAAAATACAAAATGCATACTTACAGGTCAGCATTACACTAATTACTGTACATATTCTGCAACTTTTCAACAGACTTCATTATATATCACACTATGTCTTAAAAATATTTTACTATAATGTATTAACCCACCTCATATTGAACATAAATTAAGGATGCCATGCAGGCCATGAGGATGACCAGAGAATATTTATCAGAGAATATACAGCTTTATGAAAATACCCATATTTAGGCAAACATTTAGTAGCTAAAAGCAACTGGAGCTGCACTAAACCTGTCTGACAAGTGTGTTTTTCTCCCACATACCGTATAGTGAGTAGAATAAACTTAAGAAAATTGTTTCTAATGTTTGAATAACTTTAAGAATTGACTGCATTATTGGCTTGCACTACCCAGCCATTTGTAGGTGGGGCCCATGTGGGTTCAAAGTAGTTTGAAAAATGGGCCCCATTTAGGATTATCCAATGGGTCCCCTGTGGGATTGTCCATGGGTTCTATGATGATACTAAGAGAATTGCCCTTTTGGCTTTTATACAGTATTAGACAGGGTCAAAGGTGGGCCCAAACTGGGCAGCGTACACAAAACCCATCATGGCCCCAGCTTCAAGTTCCATGTGGGTGCTATATGGGTACAGCATGGTCTTAAGTAAGGGCCCTTCCAACATCTGTCTGTGGGGCCTATGTGGATTCAAAGTGGTCTGGAAAATGGGTCCCATTTGGGTTTGTCCGCAGGTTCCATGATGTTCCTAAGAGAATTGCCCTTCTGAGTTTCATACAGTATTACACAGGGTCACAGGTGTGCCCAAACTGGGCATTGTACACAAATCCCATCTTGGGCCCAGCTTCAAGTTCCATGTGGGTGCTATATGGGTACAACATTGTCTTTTGGTGTTAAGTAAAATGCAACTGGGCAACATAGGCAAGATGTGGGTATTAAATGGGGACAATACAGGCTGAAATAAGGGTTGTAGGTGGGCTTATCCACATATTGCATAATGGGCCTACTCCAGCTGAACATAAAAAGATTCACACAGTAAATGAAATGTATCTACCTCTGCTGTTGACTAGAATAACAGAATTTGAACAAATAATGTGCCTCTCTCATTCACAGACACATAAGCTATATCTCTCATCTAAACAATAAATTACCATACATTACCATGGCAGGAAGCATTAGAGTATACAGAGAGACTTGTATCTTTAAATTCAACTTTAATTTTAGAAAATTATAGAACAATGTGCTCATAATCATTAGACCAGAATTATTACATTATTCTGTTTTTAATAAAAGAATGTGAAGAATGCTGGTAAAGTTCTTAATAACAGTAAAAGAAAAGAACAGACTCTTCGCTTGCTCGATCATTCTTAAGTTGGCCTTGGCCACATTCTGGATGCCCTTTGTCCTCCTCGGTCTCTTTCCTGATGAACCACTTTGACAGTGGCCTTTCAGCTTCTTGCTGGTTCACGTTTTCAGTCAGTGCTTTCTTCTTAAGAGCCTGTGTAAAACAAATTCAGGTTCAATTCAAGAATATACAGTATAGCTAACATCACAAACTGCATAACATGCATAACTGCATGCTGTCCAACTAAGAAATGAAGGAAAATAGGTTAACATTTCAGTTAACAGGAGGCACTTTCTCCAGTTCACTCACCAACTACAAAATGAAATTACATAATAAATTCACAATTTTAAAGCATTAATAGATTAAAACTATATAGCCAGGGGGCTACCACAGACTGTCTGCAAAGCCAGCATTCACAGCAGTTTACCAATCATTTAAAAATATATACATTCTAGTAAAAGCAGTTTCTAACACACACACGCATGCACACACACACAAATACTTAATTAAACATCAGTGCGAGCCCTGAGCCTGCTATTTATTACTTGTGAGTGAGTGGTGCAGCTATTTTCTAATGCCTAATGTGCTGCTGCGGGTTTTCGTCACTCGGTTCGGCCAAGTCAACAGCCCAGTACTGTTTCAATTCATGAACACCAAAAACTGGTCATGCAACAAACAACTGCCACACTGTACTAGCAATGGTTTTAAAGGTTTACAAACGTTTTATGTTTACAATGTTCTCGTTTTACTTCAGAATGGGCTGAATGAAATCAAATACAAGACCTGCTAAATTAGCTGGATTATTAGCTAGCTAGCTCATTTAGCTGGATTATTAGATAGCTCATTTAACTGGATTATTAGTTAGCTAGCTCATTTAGCTGGATTATTAGCTAGCTCATTTAGCCGCATTATTAGCTAGCTAGCTCATTTAGCTGGATTATTAGCTAGCTAGCTCATTTAGCTGGATTATTAGCTAGCTCATTTAGCCGCATTATTAGCTAGCTAGCTCATTTAGCTGGATTATTAGCTAGCTAGCTCATTTAGCTGGATTATTAGTAAGCTAGCTCATTTAGCTGGATTATTAGATAGCTAGCTCATTTAGCTGGATTATTAGATAGCTCATTTAACTGGATTATTAGTTAGCTAGCTCATTTAGCTGGATTATTAGATAACTAGCTCATTTAGCTGGATTATTAGCTAGCTAGCTCATTTAGCTGGATTATTAGTTAGCTAGCTCATTAGTAAATTGCCCAAACTCAAATAAATAATTTGGCAATTTAAAGTTCAGTTTGATAACTGTACATGACACTCACCCGTGCAGAAGTAGGCTTAACAATAAACAAAATACCGTGCACAGGAATTTCAGATGCCGGATTGGCCGCAGCATATCTGCGTCATCTCATGCTTACTTTTTGGAATTTATTAATTAAAAAAAATTAAATTAAAAAAAAATTTTAATGAATGATTAAATTCAATTATTTCATATATATA
>JBBPDA010108581.1:0-10975 GCA_037974385.1 Arnoldichthys spilopterus | reverse complement strand
CACCTTGGTGACCTCATCCCCTGTGATGGGCAAGTCCACACCAGCTACCTCTGGCTCTGCACCCTCTGATGTCTCACAAGTGGCATGATTACATAATTTTGAGGCTGGGTTGAGGAGGACCTCAAAGTATTCCTTCCACCTCCGGACGATGTCCCCAGTTGAGGTCAACAGCACCCCGTCCCCACCATGAATAGTGGGCACGAGATGCTGTTTTCCCCTCCTGATATGCCGGATGGTTTGCCAGAACCTTTTTGAGGCCGACCGAAAGTCTCTTTCCATGGTCTCACCAAACTCCTCCCACACCCGAGTTTTTGCTTCCGCAACTGCCCGAGCCGCAGTCCGCCTTGCTTGCCGGTACTCATCAGCAGCCTCAGGAGACCCACAGGCGTTTATGCGTTTAGGCCTGCCAGGTCTGCACGGCTTCTTCCCCTGCCACCTGAGCCAACTCACTACCAGATGATGATCGGTTGACAGCTCTGCCCCTCTCTTCACCCGAGTGTCCAAGACAAAAGGTCTCAGGTTAGCTGATACGATTACAAAATCATCATTGACCTGCGACCCCGGGCCTGTTCAAACCACGTCCACCATATATATATATATATATATACACACACACACATGCACACAGGCATATTATATGACATGTCTGAGACACATATATAATATGTATGACACACACATGTATACACATATGTATCAATATATGTAACTGAAGATCTGAAATCATATACTGCTGTTACTTTGCGGTGGTGAGAGATATTCAGTTTACCGGTTGTTTACAGATGAGACAGGTTATTTACAGGTGATATTGCAGTGTGTGGGGTCAGGAAGTGATTTTGTTTGTACAATCTTCAGTGTTGTGTGGTGGGAGGGTATGTAATGTAATGGAGGCCACAGCTCTTGGGAAGAAGCTGTTCCTCAGTCTGTTTGTTCATGATTTGATAGACCTGAATCTTTTGCCTGATGGAAGGGGAACAAACAGTTTATGACCTGGGTGGGTGGGGGGGTGATGATGTTGCCAGCCCTCCTATGTAGGCAGTTGGCATAAACTGTGTCAAGGTCCGGGAGCTTGGTACCAACAATCCTCTGTGCAGTTTTGACCGTCCGGGCCAAGGCTCTCCAGTTCTCTGCAGTGCAAAGCAGTCTTAAAGCATTAGATCAGTTGCATCATTCCACACTTTAACAATTTTACTTACTGGGGGACCTTGCTTGAGGAGCTGTTTATTTACGAAAATCTTTTTTTTGTCAGTAAAATAAAAGTTCACATTAATTAAGATTAAAAATGTTTTATTGCATTTTGGATACTATCTTAACTTTTCTGGAAATTGGGTTTTGTTGTTGTCACTGCCATGTCATTGTTAAAATCTTCTTTTAATTACTAGTTGTTTTAAGGCCTTCTGTTCAGTTACGTGGCTAACCATTATTTACTTAACTCACTTAGCTGTATCTTTTAAGATCCCACAAAACAAAATAAGTGTATACTACAATACTTCCACATTTTCAGGCTTCCCCTGAATTGAAAATGTATGATCAATCCACCAATCAGACAAGGCCAAATATAAAAAAAAAAAAAAACAAACAAAAAAAACCCCCAAAACATTAATATGCTAAACATAAAAACACTGGCAATTTAATTATATGAAATCTTACTAAAATGGACACTTTTTTACCAAACATAAATAAAATGGTTAACTATAATTACTTATATCTGATGAATTGAGATACAATACACAGACTATAGCAGATACAGATTATCAATATAAATAAAGAAACAGAAAATGTTGCACTCTAGTTGGAAACAATCGGCCCACTCTGTGGTTTGTATAAAGTACAACTAAATTATAATTATATTATAATTAGTAAATAATTTAATGAGCAAAGAATTGTAGTATACTTTACTTCCACAATATATTAATCATCTCAGTAAATTAATTGTACTGTGCTGTTACATTCTCACCCACAGTGCTATACTTGGCTTTCTCCTGCTGCTGACATCAGTAAAGTTAAAGAGTGGCTTATCTTTGGTACACTGTGCGGTCTGGGTCTTCCTGGCTAAGGTTAGATGCCCCTTTTTAAATTTGTTAAACCAATCTTGTCTCCTTTTTTTACTCACCGAATAAGAAATGTATAAATGAGATAAAAATGGATTTCATGTTTCTTTTTCCTTTAATGCAGGTTGTGAGACCTTATTTTGATTTTCTTTACTCTGCTGTATTTCAGACATTTTCTTAACTAGAGATAAAGTTTTGAAATTTTAAAAAGAACCAAATATTTCATGAAACAAACATTTATGCACAAATTGTACTACATCCTAGTACAGAGTAATATTTTGCCATTTAATCAAATAATCACAATGTACATAAACAGATGAATCAAATAAGGGGCAAAACCAGATGTTATTTTAGCCTTATTCTGGAAGCCCCATAATGCTCTCATGTCAAATTGACATGCTTACTTGCTTTTTTTGTATGCAAAGTTTTATATTTTGTCTTATTCTTTATCCCTGCATACAGCTACTGACGTCAGGTCTGTCCATTTTCATATTCGACATAGAGTTCAGTCTGCTAACAGTATTCTGGTAAGTGCAGCTGGCTTTATTCTTTGGTTAAATGCAACATTTAAAAGTAACTTTTTAAGCACTTTGTGGTTGAGGTAGTGCAACAAAAGTACTGGAGAATAACAGTAATGCTAAGTTTGCCATAGAATACATTGCCTGTGTGAAAATGATTTTATTTTTCCTTTCACAGCATCATTTCAAATTATGCTGGGGAAGCATTATCAATACATTCTGACAGAGTTCTGGAGAGATAAGTGGAACAAGCAAATCACACAGAATTTTATACTCCTTTCTACTGTTCTCTAGCACCTAACCAGCTGATGAAAATGCTGAAGTGATCTTGCATGTGTACGTCACTAACTATAGAAACATGCTCTAGAATCTGTGCTGAATAATGACATGAATGTGCAATGTCAATAAAATTAATGTACAGCATTCCTTTATTTGAATGGCTCCTTATAGATGATTTAATGAATGTTTGCTT
This sequence comes from Arnoldichthys spilopterus, assembly GCA_037974385.1. Lineage (NCBI taxonomy): Eukaryota > Metazoa > Chordata > Actinopteri > Characiformes > Lepidarchidae > Arnoldichthys > Arnoldichthys spilopterus. The sequence continues at coordinate 7,934 of JBBPDA010108581.1, read as the reverse complement.
AAATTAGTAACAAACCATCACATAATTCTTAACAGCGTTAGGATTAGTACTAGAACCAGGCTTAGGTTTAGGTCAAAGGTTAAAAAAAGGAATATATTTTAGATTGAGGTAAGGATTAAGATTAAAGAATATCTGGGTGAATTTAGCAGATATTTAGGTTAACTGTGTTTAGTTATATGCAAAGTAAGCATCTAAAATGGAATATGCAAAATGATCTTTTTCTGTAATAGGAATTTCTCGAAGAATGGCAGGCACAGGAGTTCCTGATAACTTTCTTTTCAGCTCAACAGTTGAAAGTAGAACTAAAGTTATGCAAAATATTTTTATATTTTGTTGATTTGTTTTAAATTTGTTGCATAACCCTGGCACTTTCTGTAAATTGCTATTTATGTTTACAACTATGATACATAATACACTCTGTTTATGTTGGTTGCATTAGTCCTGAAAGATTTGTCTCTGTTGTGACTGTACATTTCTGTGGGTTTCAGCCCAGAAGAGTCTTAGTTTCTCTGTGTTTCTTCTTCCTGCTTTTTAAAGTTTTCCTGCCACTGTATCTGAAAAATTAATAGTAGAGTTACTTTTGTAGAAATATAGCCTGCATGGATGCATTATATACATGGATTAACTCACAGCGTAAGAGATTGTTTTTCTCTTGAGGAACCACACATAACTTCACAGTGAATCGTCAGTTTAACAACTTTACTTTGTAAACATAACCATCCACATACTATACACTGGCTTTTTAGAAAACTGGAATATTAACCTTTGTTATGAAAAAAAAATGCTAAATAAAAATAGTTGCAATTTTTTACACTGAGCCATAACATTAATCCACAAGACTTCTAAAGCTGTGCTGTGCTATCAAGCACAAAGACATGAGCAGTGGATGGATGGATGGATGGATGGATGGATGGATAATATAAATATTCCTAAAATTCACAAACAAGTGTTGAGTGAGTTACTTTCAGTCCTCTTAAGTTGCACGGTGGGGTCTTCATGGTTTGGACTACTTTGCCCAGTATTTCCCACCAATGTTCGATCAAACTGAAATCTGGGGAATTTGGAGACTCCCCCTAAGTCCTCACTCCTCTAAATCTTTGGTCATGTTCCCCAAACTGTTCCTGAACAATGCAGTGTGGCAGAGTGCTGAATGATGGTGCTGAAAGAAGCCATTGTCATGAAGAGGTGTACTTGGTCTGCAATAATATTAAGTATGATTTTCCAGCAGAACATTGCCCAGAGCATTGCGCTGGCCATCTTGGTGCACCCAATGTGGACAGGGGTCTACTCTATTTTCAGCAAGCAGTGATGCACTGTCTGTTCTGACACCTTTGTAATATAACTAACCATTAACTTCTTCTTTGTGGGATTGGAAAGGTGGGTTAGCCTTCATTCTCTATGTGCATCACTGAACTTTGGGGGCTCATGACCGTGGCACCAGTTTACTAATTGCCCATGTTCCTGCTTTGAACACTTTCCAACTTCAAGAGCATAAATATAGAATATATCGATATTTGTGATTTACTAAGTAAAACTGATAATGTTCTTACAGTGGCATCTGTCAATGGGTGGGATAAATTAGGCAGCAAGTAAATATTCATATTTGTGCTCTTTTACATGCACGAATGTCCTAACAGCACAGTAACAAACTATACTGTAAATGTAATGGATAAGGAGAGGACTTTTCTTTAAAATATAAATCCACATAAAATAAAAAAAGATTTTGGATACAGGTTCTTTAAAGCTTGATAGATTTCAGCAACAGTATTGTTAAAGAAAAGGTGGTGTCATGCCATCGAATCATACTATTTTTCTCTTTGCTGATTCTTCTGGTTGTAAGAGGTGAGCAGAAGGTGTCGGTAGTGTGGCAGGATCTCATGATGAGGCAGATGCAGTTTAAATTCCAAGGCGACAAGCACTGGGAACTCAAACGCCAAAAGATCCCTCCGATTCAGTCGAAATTTTTCCTCCAGCTTCTAAAAATGAGAAAGTGTAGCAGCCAAAAAATTCAACCAGAAGAATGAGCTGAGTCTTTGCTAAATCACACACTGTACATTCTAGTGCAGCTCAGTCTAATCAGCATTACATGATAATTAGATTTTTGCGCATCATTATTACCTCAGTATAAAACCCAGCATGTGTTACACAAATATGTAATATAGCCATTGGGAATGCATCTACAACTCTAAAGAAACAGAAATATTTTTTTATTAAAGTTTGGGATTTTTCATAACATGCAATAAAAACAAGAATGTGTGATTTGTTAATGCTCTTGAACTTTATTTTAACTGATAACATTTTAAAGAAAAGATTTCAAATATTTTCACTAATTAACTTGAATGTATTTTGTATATATCAAGAAATGTACAATTTGATGGCTGCAACACACTCAAAACAAGTTGGGATGGAGCAAAATAAAAGTAAACTGTTTATAGAATTTTCAAGTTATGCCTATTGTGATAAATATCAGCAATATCAGCGACTTTGGACTCTCACTGAACATAGTCTGCCGATGCATTCTACTGTATCATGCACCTTTGAATAAACTAGGTATTTACTTGGTGCTTAGCATGAGGCTGAAGTTGGCTAATTATTCGCGGTTTCTGATTCGTTTGACTTCTTATTCGGTGGCAGTGTCTTCTGCGGCTGAAATTAGCTTATTTTTTGCTGCTTCATTAGGGGGAGTGTTCACAGTGGTGAATACATTTAATGAAATGTAAGCAGTGTAAGGTTTATTTGTTCAGTTCATGAAACTTCCATTTATGAAATTTAACATTTCTGGTACACAGCAGGTATTCTACTGTATTGTGCAAATACCTTTGAGTAAACAAGGAATCCAAGATTATTTTGGAGGACTACACCAGTGTGGGCCAGGCAAATACTTCAAATGACAACAGGTATCCCACTACAAAGAAAAAATTAATTTTTCCTGGCCAGATTGTTTAAATGCCTTTAGATTCCAAATTAGATGGAAAAAGGACATACAAAACAATTTTGCTTACTGATTTAAATAAAACAGAATTCCAAGATCATTTTGGAGGTTAAATCCACTTTGAGCCAGGCAAATATCAACTTCACATAACACATCAGGTATACCAATATGAAGAAAAAAAATCATTTGTCCTGGGCCAGATTGATTTAATACCTTTAAATTAGATGGAAACATAACCAACAGGGCAATTCTGTTTACTGATTTGAAAAAGAAGGCCGAGTTCCAAGATCATTTCTGAGGACTAAAAGACTCTGGGCCAGGCAAATATCAGCTATAAATGACACATTAGGTATTCCACTATAAAGTACAAGTGAATTTGTCCTGGCCCAGATTGATGTAATACCCTTTAATTGGATAGAAACATAACCAACAGGTCAATTCTTATTCAAATCAGTTAGCAAAATTGTTTTGTATGTCATGTTTCCATCTAATTAAAAGGCATTAAAACAATCTGGCCAGGACAAATTCATTTTTTCTTTTTAGTGGGATACCTGATGTGTCATTTAAAGAATTTGCCTGGCCCACACTGGTGTAGTCCTCCAAAATAATCTTGGATTCCTTGTTTACTCAAAGGTATGTGCACAATATAGTAGAATACCTGCTGTGTACTAGAAATGTTAAATTTCATAAATGCATTGTGTAATTTTTATTAACTGAACAAATAAATCTTAAACCCTTATACATTTCATTAAATTTATTCACCACCGTGAACACTCCCACTAGTGAAGTGGCGAATAAGAAGCTAACTTCAGTCACAGAAGATGCTGCCGCAGAATAAGAAGTCAAACGAATCAGAAGCTGCAAATAAGTTGCCAACTTCAGCCACACGCTTCTCCAGTTACTCCTATCTCAACTGTAAAAAATCTTAGTGTTACTATAGACTCAGATCTGTCTTTCGACTCACATATAGGTAATGTTGCTCAAACAGCCTTTCTTCACCTCCAAAATATCGCTAAGCTAAGAAATGTACTATCACCTTGTGTTGCAAAAAATTACTTTATGCCTTCATAACCTCAGGACTACATTACTGCAATTACTGCCTGTCTTCAGGATGTTTCACAACGACCCTAAACAGACAACAATTAGTCCAAAATGCAGAAGCCAGGTTCCTTACTAAAACTAGAAAATTTGATCATATCAGCCCAATACTGTCTAAACTACATTGGCTTCCAGTTAAATTCCATATTGATTTTAAAATACTACTATTAACATATAAAGCCATACATGGCCTTGCTCCCGAGTGCCTAAGTGAACTTTTCTCTCATTACGAACCTCCATATCCTCTTAGATTGTAAGGTGCTGGCTATTTACTAGTTCCCAGAATTCTGAAAAATACAGCAGGGGGAAGAGCCTTTTCATACACAGCCTCCCAGCTCTGGAATAATCTTCCAACCTAATTGTTTAGCCAGGTGTTTGCAAATTAAAATTCTCTGATAGATGGAAGTTACAGATTCAGGATTTCATGGACATAGACAATTGGAGTAAACTGTAAAACTGGTCCTGTCACCCCATCACTATCACATGTTCTCCCAAATTCAATTACGGTGGAACGAGGGGGCACTAGTGTCACAGGGTGCTCTCATGGCTGTGATTCTCCCGACTCCCTTCTAGCCTGGCTGTTAGAGTGAGGTCTGCTGGATTCCTATTCATAGTCAGGTTTTGCACTCCTTATGTCTGTTTTATACTCTTACACGCACTCCTTATAATAGTAATTGTTTTTTTGTCTTTTTATTTGACCATCCTCACTGAGGGGGGGCTGCTGACCATATGTTCAGCCTGCCATAACTAACGTTGCCTTTGTAAACTGAGAAGGAGGATGGGTCCCCCTATTGAGTCTTGGTTCCTCCCAAGGTTTCTTCCTCTAGCTGAGGGAGTTTATCCTTGGCTCCGTTGCCTTGGCTTGCTCCTTATATTACTCTCGGTTGTTGAATTGGTGCACGTATAAATCGTGAGCATGTTTTTTCGCTCACATGACTTTTGACACAAATATAACACCATAGATTCTTATGTCTGTGGTGTCAGATGAGCGTGGATCATCGTGACCCAATATTATGTCTCAAGATTCATTCATTGTGCATTCATAGGTTGAAACCAGTAGCAGCGACAAAGTTTTCTCTACCTACAAATTTTTTAAGAGGATTTTTTTTTTTTTACACAAGGAGGTCAAGGTTTAGGTCTAATAAAGCCAACTTCATTCATATTCTGTGAATCCAATGAAGGATGAACCTCGAACCCCACAGTTTAAAAAAAAATCTGTATTGCCCCCACAGGTAAACACAATGGGTTGCAGGTTAGCTTTGAAGAGAGGCAAACAAATGCAAATGTAATGTCATATTGAAGTCAATCATTCTCCAGTGCAAAACGCATCCCTATTTGAATTTGAATGCCTGTGCGGACTGGCCCTTACTGTTTTTAGCCCTTTGTTGCTGCACATTTAATTACCTCATCCCATCCATCATTTTCTACTGATATGACCACCACTAACCTGAGATTATTTTGGTAGTTGACCATTATTTGCATAGCAGCACTTAATTTAGTTTTATTTGCATACAGTTACTCATGCAATATCATGCTATCACTCATCCCATGGCAGTGTAATTGCTAATTTAATGCATTTTTTTAAAATACTCACATCAATCAGATTCTTGACTTCAGGTCTCCTTATATCACTGGCAATCTTGGCAGCAAGTAGGATACAGGCACCTGCACACAGCTTTCGGTTGTGTTTGTCAATCTTACCATTCAGGGCTAGCTTCTCAAAGTAAACAAATGCCATGGCAACTGTGGGCTCCTCGTACCCACAGTCCTCTTGGGCCAGCTTCCTGATCTCTCTCTTCAGACTAAGAATACAATTGAAGAACAGAAGTATAAATACACTCAATTAAAATGTGTTTGTAGCCTCTTCATTAAAACAATTATTCAACTTACTATTCAATTATTTTAATTATTAAAATCAGAAAATCTTTAACAACCCTGGTCAAATTAGATGTTTTTTGTGTGAAAATAAGTACAGATTCACTACAGTAAAACAGAATTAATGATATTTTTCTGTTTATTTCCTTCTAAAATGTTAAAACAGTAATTGCGCCATAAAATGTTACAAAATACATAGATCTGCCATAACATTATGACCGCTGACAGGTATAAAGTGAATAACATTGGCTATCTAGTTATTTCATTACAATGACGTGTGTCAGGGGGTTGGATATATTAGTTAGCTAGTCAGAACAGTCAGTTCTTGAAATGAATGTGCTGGAAGCAGGAAAAATGGGCGAGCTTAAAAATCTAAGCCACTTTGACAAGACCTTAATTGTGATGGCTAGATGACTAAGTCAGAGCATGTAAAATGGCAGGTTTTTTTTTAATTTCCAAATGCTTATTGTCAAGACAATTCTGTGAAATTGACTATTTGTCATTGTGAACACACTCAAGCACCACAATGAAATGTGACCTCTAACCCATCACACATGGAGCAGCAGTCAACTATCAATAGCGCCCAGGGAGCAGTGTATCGGGATGGGCACCTCAGTAGTGCCCAGCCCAGGACTCGATCCTGAAAGCATGTCCTAACCATTAGGCCACCACTCAATCTCACAGAAGGTATTTTTAAAAGATGTTTAAAAAAGTGAGTGCTGGCTATGATAGAAAGGTGTCAGAACACAGAGTGCACCACAGTCAGAGCTTTATCAGTAACATGAAAAGGATCTACTTATATATACTCAATATTTGGTAGGTTGTGTTAATGTTATGGCTGATTGATGTATGTTCTCTATAGATGGTGTAACCTTATGTTATCGTAGAAAATAAAAATAAATTGACCCAGGGTCAGTTCCATAAAACTGTATGAAGAGATGTTAATGAAGTAATTTATTTGGGAATTTGAGATAATAAAACATTTAATTATAGAACATACTGACCGAAATATTTTTAAACCATAGACCTAGGCAGCAAAGTTATTAATGAAAAAACTGGCCACCTTCTGATTTTGCTGAGGGTCAGTTGAACATGTGGAAACTTCTCACAGAATGTTTCATTCATGTCTCTCTTCAGGTCTGATGGCTTCACATACTCTATCACAGTTGTCTGAAACAGTGTATAGGCTAATTAAATGACAGTTTTCAGTGTCATATTATTCACATAACTTTTGATGCAACATGTACATTCTGCACATATGGAAAATGCAATTACACTTTTATAATGTGAAAAAATAATTTCCACAGAGGTAGAAAAAAACTTATAAATAAACCAAACCATATTACATTTTTGCCTCATTCACACAAACTGATGCTTTTAAAATGCAGCTTTTCCTATGCGTTTGGACATTCGTCTACAAAAAAAGGTGTTTTGTGTCAGTAAAAACTGGTCTTTTGGAAAACTCCTTTTTTGGTGTTGACAAATGAGTGGTGAATAAATATTAATGTCAGATTGTGCACCATTACCCTCTTTGTTTATCGTCAGACCGACAGACTGACAATGCCCCAACAGCGGAATACGTCCCAGCAGAGGAATGAGCATTGCTTACCTCCTTGCTTTCTCACCTAATCTGTAGTCTATGGCCTCGCTAAATATACTGGTAGAGCATGTGAATACTATATCAGTCAAGATTGAAGATTCAGTATTCTTTATTGTCATTGTACAAATTATACAACGAAAATCAGTGTACTTAATCAAACAATGTACGTTTCGGGCACAACCACAGATCTCGCCACTAACATTGCTGGGTTTGGATGAGACTCGTTAGGCTAATAAAATAAAAATTGCATTACTGTAAGGGTTCGGTCACGGTCTTGGTTTAGTGTTCTCTTTTCAACTTGCATTTTCATGTAGACAGAGATTTTATTAAAGAATGAATCAAATTAAACATTAAACATATACAGGTCCTTCTCAAAAAATTAGCATATTGTGATAAAGTTCATTATTTTCTGTAATGTACTGATAAACA
>JBBPDA010108579.1:0-10977 GCA_037974385.1 Arnoldichthys spilopterus | reverse complement strand
AGTTATTTTTGTGACCATTTTGAGTTTTTCTTTCATTGACTGAAGGGTACCAACAATTTTGTCCATGTGTGTATAAGAACCAGACACAGGACATAGTTGCTAATGATGTAACTCCCCTCCCTAATGTTAGCTAATGTTGACGCTAAATAATGTTGGCTAATAAAGGCTAGGGGTGTGGCTAGGGGTGTGTTTTCATCATTTTTCTCTCTCTTTTGGCCATTAATGACCACACACACAGTTATGCTAATTTCTACTAGCCCATCTATGATGTTTAAGTGTCCTAGTAGCAAAAGGTTAACAAAGTTGAGTTTTCACTTTCCCAAACTGGTTCTAGTCCAATTTGTGGGCTGATTCCGGGCTGAAGGTACCCAAATACAGGCCTCTGAGGATGACTTTTTGTGAAAAGAAAATGAATAGTGATAACATTATTTTAGACACTGTAGAAACAAGCAGCCTAATTTGTCTGTTTACCTGGTGTCATCAAATAACCATTTATTAGATCAGTAATTAACTAGTAGTTATTATAAATAATCCATAATTAATAAGTAGTTTTCAATGATTTGTGTAAGACTCTGTAGTTTTTGATTACTTAGCATTTAATGGCCCTAGACTTTAGTTTAATATTATCTATTGTGTAACTAAGCAGTTCTTCTTTGTAGTGATTAGGTGTTAATGAAATACTCATTAATTCTTGCTTAGTTCCTGCATAGTTACCTTCTAACAATTTAAACTTTCTCCTCTCCCTCGCTCTCTCTCTCTCTCTCTCTCTCTCTCTCTCTCTCTCTCTCTCTCTCTCTCTCTCTCTCTGCTCTCTGTGCGTGTGTTACCTGAGGCCACTCTCCAGCACAGAAGACTCTGCGTTTGATCTCCTCCACGGTCTTCCGGCGAGAGTCCTGATCTGAGCGGGACACAAACACCGGCCGGATAAACTTTATGAGCGCTGTGAGACAAGAGCACAGAGAAAGGAGAAGACTTTTAGAGTTTAATGTTTAATGTAGGTTCACTGGTGGTTGTGTATAGTGAATAAAATGGCTGCATTTGTTTTATAGACCTGGAAAATAAATCTGAGCTCATCTCAAATGGATCAAAAGACAGTGAAAATGTATGCTGTGGTTAGACAAGTCCATGTTTCAGCTCGTTTTCAGGAAAAATGGACATCTTCATGCCAAAGATGAAATGGACCATCCAGACCTTCACAAATAAAAGATGAAAGTGAACATCTGTCACGGTATGGGGGAGCATTAATTCCCACTACATATGTGCCACTGACACTGAAGCAAATATTGGAATTTTAGAAAGACATGTGCTGCCATCAAGGCAAAATTGTTTTAATCTGTTTCAGTTGTTTCATGTTCCATAGCAGTTTCAGCAAGACACAGGCCTGATTCTGCACATGCTACAATAACATGGCTTAGTAGACACAGATTGTGTGTGCTTGACTGGCCTGCCAGCAATCCAGATCTGTCTTCTATTGAAAATGTATGGCACATTATAAAGACAAGAATCAGATAACGGCAACAATAGAATGTTGAACAGCTGAGGCCTTGCATCAAACAAGAATAGGCAAAAAACCTGGTGGTGGCCTAGTGGTTAGGACATTGCCCTTTGGACCTAAAGGTCGCAGGTTCAAGTCCTGGCCCAGGCACTACTGAGGCACCCTTGAGCAAGGTAACATCCCATTACACTGCCCCACGTCTTGGAAGTCACATTGGATAAAAGCATCAGCCAAATGAATAAAGTGCAATGTAAATGCAGACCACTGTTACCATTAAATACTGGCAAGTTCATACCCCAAAAATGAACCCTCTTTTAAGAGCTACATTCATAAACCAATCCAATTTACTGTCATAACTTGATTTTGCTGTTTGTTTGTTTACATTTGAAGACCCCCTCCGGTTGAGAGGGGATTGGCGCCACCCAGCGGTCGGCGCGATCTCCGTCCCCCAAACACTGAGCCTACTATTTCCAGGTGCGGCTAGTTAGCCCCTTGATCACCTGGGAATATAAGCAGGTCCGGAACATGGGTAGGAACGGAGGATTCTCGTTGTATGTCATAGTATTAGGCAACGATTAAAGGACAGTATTGAACATGCAGCACCAGGTAGGTGCTGCTTAGGAAGCGTTTAGTTAAGCGTCCAACGTAGCTTTCCCCTCCCGAACGCCGGAGCGCCGGATTGTGTGTTGCTGATTTTGCAAATAAAGACTCTTTGTTAACCGCACTGGTTTCCAGACTCACCTCCATTCGTGACAACATTATCTTTTTAACATGTCTTACATCTGACATTAGTCCAACAGATCACACTCCTAAACTGACATACATGAGCAAAAGCATACTGATCCACCTGGCATGTTCTTCCAACACAGCTGAGCTTTTATTCAATATGATTAGACTCCTTTAAATTCTGTACCATTATAACCTAATACTTTAATCTTTAACTTTTACCTGGAGTGTGAGCATAGCCAAAGCCGCTCCATTTTTTTTAAATTTTTGCCACCTTCATTGAAAATGTATGTAATCTTGGCCTGCTCAGCATTTTTATACATGCTGCAGAGGATGTAAGTGTGTCATTGCTTAACTGTCATATGCATCTGGAAGCATTTTGAATGTAATGTTTCTCCGATTATTCAGGTTTCTTTTAAGTCTGTTTACAGTTACTGTATTTACTGTTGCCTCACTATTGCACAAAGTATGAGCCACATTTTCATATGACATATGTCTTTCAATGGAGAGGGTTCACCATAGGGCCAGTGGGTGGTGGGCCGTTGTTTTTTTGTTTGTTTAAACTTCCCTCTCATACACTTATTCTATTTTTAGCTTCATTCTGGCCTGCTTTTCTTCTTTGGTCTCAAGTCAAGAGACAACAAAAGATGCAAATGCTTAAAACTTTTAAAATTTAAGGTCAACCAAAGATCAATTACTAATCATTCCCTAATATGCAGGATTCAAGGCAATTTTATGTTTATATATTTAAAAAAAGTGTTTTTTTACTGCATATGGTTCCTTCAACACCATGAACACAGTAATAAAACTGTCTCAAGAGCTGCCATTCGACACTTTTAGCCTTTTAGCCTCTTTTTATTTCAGATGCACTGTACTGTGACATTCAAGAAGATCAGGAGATTGTTGGTACACTAACAATACGTTCTGCTTCTGCCCTCGGAAACCCTTTATGCATTCAAACAAACATCCACATCTCTGTTTGAGTAGACGACTATTCAGTAAAACACAAAGGCAGAGACTCACTGCCCCAGACAGGAACATCCCTGCTCTCTGCCTTCATCACGACAGAGGCCATGGACATGGTCACAGGAATGGCGTCAAAGTATGAGGAGTGTGGTGCCAGTGTTAGGATGGGCGCTTCACATGGAAGAGCTGGCCTGCCTTTCACCCGCACCCAATGGAAACCTCCAGAAAACCACATCGTCCTCATGATGGCCTTCAGAGCCAGGTCCACCAGCCTAGAGAGTGTAGAAAGGTGAATTACAGTGTTATAAACTACAAGCCATGGAGATATTTATGCTCTGTCCACAAATGTGTTCTTTCATAGTAATTGTTGTACAGTTGGACAAACTTGACATAACCCTGTTCACAATTTAATGCAAACATATAAGAAACTATAGCCCCTAACTAGGTTTTTTTGTCAAAATACTGTCCTGAAAGCATTTTATAGGTAAAGAGTATTTATTTGAACTTCTGAATAACTAAATTTTCAGAATCACTCACAAAACATTGCATTTATGTTTTATAAATAGCCATAATCTTCATATCCAGGATATTAAGAGTCATGTAACTAAGAACTATAATCATTCTCAGTTCCTGCGTTCTCCAACAGTTCAAAGAAGTGTGTAAAGGTTCCTCTGGTCAGACTGAGCCTAATTAAGTTCAGATCTGAGCCCTTAGTGTTTATGGTTAGTGAGTTCACCAGCTTACTAACTGCACCAACATGGAGGATTTGTTTGTCTCCTGAACTAGCCTCACTCATCTAATTTCACAAGGCAAAGTGAACATTAACCAAAACAATATCTGCACTGGAGCTATGAGGCTAATGTAGCTAACAAGTAAAGCACAACTGGCATCACATGGGGCAAAAGATGTCTTTGCAAATGGTCTAAATGCTTCTGTCTGTGACATGCCAAACCAACAGTGCTGTTATTTAGCCTTACAGAAGCTGCTGCATGGTTAAATTAGCAGATTTTATTAAACATACCACCAATTTTAGGTGATGACCTGGCAATCTGCTCCAAACATTTGTATTACAGCCACACAAACACAAAAACGTAATGTAGGAAACTGTTGTAGTGAAAATGCCACTAAATTGCCACCTGCAGAATGAAAAGGTGCCATAACAGGAATAGCAAGACGATAACTAATTGTTTGCTACTACATAAGTATTTGCCCACTAGCCGATTTTAAAATTGCCCTCAATCACTTCATCCTGGTGCTCGGCCTAAAGTTAAAAAAGTGTAAAAAAGCAGTGTAATTCTTGGGATAACAGTGACATAATAATATTTTTGCTAATCTCAAGGAAGTTTGTTTATTGTCACTGTTGAAGAAAAGACCAAAACGGAAACTTTACAGAAGAAGGCAAAAAAAAACTTATTTCTCATGTAAGTTCATGTAAAAACATTTCAGAAGAAGTGGTTTTGGAACATTCCCATTGGTCTGTTCATCATTATGTTTCTCACAATATAAAGGCCAGCTGTTGTGTTGATGCAGAAAATAAATAAATAAATAAAAATTATTGATTCTGAATCTTCCACTCACCATCTCCACCAAGACAGTGGCTCCACTACATCCTCTGAGCGGCCCACGGTGGCCACAAAGGCAAAAGGCCAAGCCAGCAACATCATAAAAGCAGCAAAGAGCAGCCGCACTGGGAAAAGGGTCACAGTCATCACTGCAATCTGCGCAAAAGGGAAAAAAGAGGGTAGGCGAAGAGAGCAAGTCTCCATCAAACATCCCTTATACGAACAGACATAAATTACAGGACACACAGTAGCTGGTAAGTAATTACCTCTGCCCTCTGAAATCGTTTAGTACAATTTTACACTCCCTCCAGAAATGTCCTACACCACATTTCCGTCACAAACAGACAGTGTAATAGCAGACAGACAGCAGAACACCTGCTGGGATTGATTTGTGAGGGCCGAGAGGAGACGTGACAGAGAAATTTGGGTTGGAGAATGAATATCATTTCCCTAAGTTGCAGAAGGCCGAAAGAAAAATCTGCCCGGGCACGGGAGAAACTGAAGCTGGCTAGCGGCATTAGCATTTAGATTACATATACCTATGGCTTCACCCATGCGGCGCTCTCCCTGTTACCCAAAACCGCTGCAGAGCTTAGATCATCTGCACCGTTGCAGAGGGACGGTTCAAAGCAATGCTCACTCCATCTTTTCATGCAAGGGTTTGTGATCGTGCCAAAGAGCTTTAGGGATGGTAGAACTCATTCTCTATGTTCAGATCCCTACAAAGCAAACAGAATCAGCCAAAAACACTACAAAAAAGCAAAAGGAATACACACAATGTACAGTCTTGCAAAAGTTTGGATGCCCATGGTGAGATACGCATTTTTATTGATTTTCTAAGTGAAAATAAGTATTGTCTTATACAGAGAACCAAAGTTTTGCCCATTTCCATGCACAAGAACTATTTATTTACTGAATTTACATATGAGGCATGTGGACCAATGTAGTCTGTACAATAAATGTATGACCTCAGAAGAGAGCAACACACTGAGGTGCCTTGGTTCAGCCTTTAATTTTCTGATTTAAATAAATCAATTTTATTTATGACCACAGAGCAGCAGTCACATAGTGTTTGTCAAAGATTTTTTCCTTGTATTTTTTTTTGGTTGGCTTGTTTACAATAATTTTGGTTGACAGTACCATATCCTTAGACTTCACCAACCCACATGAGCAGGGCAGACACATAGCATTTTTGGGGCAACAGCTCAAGAACCTTTTTGCCAAAATGTACAAAATTTGTGTAAGTTGGCCTCTTAGAGACACATGACCTCAGCTCATTATGACTAATTTTTGAAATTCTATATAAAAAAAGAGAGAAAAAGAAATTCTTTTAAAAAAGAAAAAATCTAATTAATCTGAAACAGACGCCCACCTCAGATCACTCATATCATTTAACACACCTTTATTTCATCACACAGACAAAAAGGTCAGCTTCCTGACATGAGCGACGGAGTGAATGAATGTTGATGTCTGATCCTGACCTTAACAGCTGACATGTGGTAATCAGCCTGGTGCAGGAGACTTCTGGTGAATGCAGTGACCTCCACAATGACACCTCAGTCCCTCCATCAATACTTTACAACATCCTCCTTAGTCTGTGTTTTTGCTCGCTTAAAATCTTACAAATAAGACAATTGTACTGCAAAGTGCACAATAAATAATTGGATGGATGGATGGATGGATGGATGGACAGACGGACGGACAGATAGATAGATAGATAGATAGATAGATAGATAGATAGATAGATAGATAGATAGATAGATAGATAGATAGATAGATGGTGCTGCTGGCACTTATATTATTATGGAACTTACATATCAATATATTATGTTTGTTGATTAAACTTAAAAAAATAATAAACTAAATAAAAATAATTAATAATAACGGAAAATTTCCCAGACCACATAGCTAGCTGTGAAAGAGCCCTTAGCCACAGGGAAAGGGAGCTAAGTAGCTGCAGTGTAGTATCACTATGACGGTCAGCCCAGGAGGCCTTGTGGCTGCGGTATAGTGTTGTTCAAGAGGCTGGGCTGGCAGCTTTACAGCTGCGGCATAGTATCACTCTGACAACCAGCCCAGGAGGCCCAGTGAAGCCAAGGAGGCCTTGTGGCTGCAGTGTAGTGTTGTTTAAGAAGCCAGCCTGATAAGCTTTGCAGCTGCAGTGTAGTACCACCCAAGTGCCCAGCCCAACAAGCCACAAGGCTGTGACATAGCATCGTCATTGGTCAGTCATCGTAGGTATCCAGTTACACTGCCCTATAACGCAGGCTTAGTTTATTTCATGCATACATGCAGTCCAGGAACACACATAACATTTATCACAGATTAGGCTCGTAGCGTTAACACAGAAAGGCTATTAGTAGAGACAAGAGACAAGCACATAACCTCGGACTGGGCTGATGGTCGTAAAGTGATGCATCAGGCTGGACTAACATCTTCTGCAGATGGTTATGATGCTTTAATAAGGTCGTTCTCTGGAGGGCAGCCGAGCACCCACGTAATCTTGTTAGGCCAGAGTCATGGACACCGATAAATAATGATCCTCGTCTGACACAGGGGTGATTAAACGTTACCATATTTCTTATGCTCTCTCAATCAGTCCATCAGGAGGAGGACTCCCCTGTTGGAGAGGGGGTAGGGGAGGGGAGGGGAAGGGGAGGGCTTACTGTTTATTTATTTATCTGGAGCAGCTGTCAACACCTGCGGCCTCTACAGACAGGACAATTAAAATGATCTTGAAGCTGAGGCTATGGCTCCCTGGGGAAGGGGGAGGGGATAGTGGTGGAAGAGATACCAAACAGGGAGGAGCAGATGGAGAGTATCATATGCTGCACAAGGTAATGTTTGCTAGCGTTATTATAAAACTGGCCTTTGCGCTGCTTACATCACGGAAAGATGTGAAATGCAAATGAGATTTTTAACCAATGACAATGTCTATTAGTATGAGCTGTGACTGTCTCGCCCAATCACAGTTCCAGGTGAGTGTTCATGTAGGTGTTCTGATGAGTCAAGACAATAATGCAGGTTAGTCATTACAGCTTCATCTATGAGTTTATAATGTATTACCAGGCAATATATCGTTATGTTGCACATATACACATACACTGTGCAGTTCTAGAATATAAGCAACTACAAATAAATCATGCATGTGAGATGTAAACCTCTCTGCCATGCACAATTTAGCACAAGCAGAAAAGCAGATTTGCAGGAAGCAGAATTAATTATTCGGTTTTCCAACCACACATGCCCCCCATCATGTGACGCATCCCACAGGGAACGACAGAGAAAGACCCTAGTTCCCCATCTCCCTGCCTATTGAGTCCCAATACCAGCCCCCCTTCCCTGACACCCTGTCCGACCATCTGCTCCCCAAACGTACAACACAGGGGAAGAGTCCCATCAATACAATTGTTTAATAAGGATGTAATGACACACTCAGCCCACAATTCAACCCTTTCCTCATACTGGGACCCTTTAGAATAGGGCTGGGAGGCAGCAGGGGTGTGCCGAACTGACGTGTGCTGGGCTGGGTTGTTGATTAAGCCTGGCTTTTAAGAAAAACCACAGTTTTGTCAGATATCCTAATTATTAACATTGTCATTCTCCACAATCCTGTACATGTCCCTGATGCACATTGTCACTTATGTATCACAATCTCCTGCTTTTTTGCCTGCTTCTGGCTCAAATTTTCTATGTAACATCAGCACAACATTAACTGAGGCATACACTGACTTCTTTAAGCTGGGTGTACACTGACTTCATCAAGGATGCTTACATCAGTAAGACATAAATTTGATTTTTTTTACATAGTGTGTACTTGTTTTGCAGGTTTTTCACATTACGCTTCAGAAAAAAATTCAGTGTAAATGCTTTTGAAGCAGCTTAAAGCTAGGGTAGGTGATTCTGGAGAAATCAGCAGTTTTCAAAAATACCACTGCAAAATGACACCTCCTAACCCTTTCTTCAAAGTCACTCCTCCAAAATACAAGAGCGTACTGCCTGATTCCTTCTGCTCCCTAAGTTGGTGCCATTCTGGAAAAGCCACGTTCATGTTCACTTTGTATCCAACCTCTTTTTGGTCATAGCTTTCTTTAATTTGGTCCTTCTTTTGCAACTGGCTCGCTGGCTTTAACTAATGTGTCTGCCTGACTAGACCTGCCAAAAATCTCCATGAATGCGCAAGCAGAGTGACATTTCATTCAGGCTTCCAACAGCCCTGTCATATATTACTGTTTTTTTCAAGGTATTTTTATCATACACAATACATACAGTCCCAGCACCAGAACAGCGTTGTTTTTTGTTGCATTGGGGATGGGGTGGGGGCATACATTTCCAAACATCTCCAACAAGGTCTTGATATTGGGCTATAGTCATGTAGAAAAGATTCTTAATTCGGGTTAAAAAAAATCCCATTATTAATTTGATTGTTGTAAAAAAGCAACAGCTATTTTCTGCTGAGAAAGATGTGCAGCAGGTTAGGGTGATAAAGGATAGGGATTGAAACATACAAGCAAACAGAGCATGTTGAGAAAATGGAAGGAATACTTGATGAATGAAGAGAATGAGAGTTTGGATGATGTTGGAATAGTGAACCACGTAGAGCAGCGGATTAGCAAGGTGGAAGTAAGGATGGCTATGAAGTGGATGAAGAACGGAAAGGCTGTTGGGCCAGATGACATACCTGTCAGAGCATGGAGGTGTTTAGGACAGATGACAGCGGAATGTCTAACCAGATTGAAAAAATGTGAAAGGATGCCAGATGCAAGAATTGTGATTTTCAAGAATAAGGGTGATGTTGAGAGTTGTAGCAACTACAGGGGCAACTGCAGTATGGCTTCATGCCGAGAAAGAACACGTCAGATGCAGTGTTTGCTCTGAGGGTGCTGATGGACAAGTATAGGGAGGGTCAGAAGGAGCTGCACTGTGTCTTTGTGGACCTAGAGAAAGACAACAGGGTGCCTAGAGAGGAGTTGTGGTATTGTATAAGGAAGTCAGGAGTGGCAGAGAAGTATGTAAGAGTGTTACAGGATATGTATGAGGGCAGTGTGATGGTGATGAGGTCTGCAATGACAGATTGGTTTAAGGTAGAGGTGGGGTTACATCAAGGATCAGCTCTGAGCCCTTTCCTGTTTAGACAGGAGTCCCCATGGTCTACGATGTTGGCAGATGACATTGTGATTTGTAGCGAGAGTAGGGAGCAGCTGGAAGACACCTTGGAGAGGTGGAGATAAGCTTTAGAGAGGAGAGGAATGAAAGTGAGAAGGTCCAAGACAGAATACATAAGTGTGAATGAAAGGAAGGACAGCGAAGTGGTTAGGATGCAGGGAGTAGATAGATGGGTTCAGTGGTCCAGGGTAATGGTGAGTGACCTAGTGGTTAGGACATTGCGCTTGGGACCTGAAGGTCGCAGGTTCAAGTCCCAGCATGGGCACTACTGAGGTACCCTTGAGCAACCATCTCACTACACTGCTCCACGTCTCGGAAGTCGCTTTGGATAAAAGCGTCAGCCAAATGAATAAATGTAATGTAATGTAAATTATGAGCATGAAGGAGAGGTGAAGCAGAGAGTGCAGGCAGGGTGGAGTGGGTGGAAAAGAGTGGCAGGAGTGATCTGTGACAGATGAGTGCCAGTAAGAGTTAAAGGGAAGGTTTACAGGGCTGTAGTGAGACCAGTTCTGTTAAGTGGCATTGATGGAAAGACAGGCAGCAGAGGTGGAGGTGGCAGGGTTAAAGATGCTAAGATTTGTGTTGGGAGCGACGAGGATGAACAAGATTAGGAATGAGGATATTAGAGGAATCTGCTCAGGTTGGACAGTTTGGAGAGAAAGTCAGAGAAGCTAGACTGCGATTGGTTGGACAAACACAGAGGAGAGAGATTGAGTATATTGGGAGCTGCCAGGCAAAAGGAATAAAGGAAGGCCAAAGGGGTTGGGAAAGAAATCAAAACAGAGGATCCGCTGTGGCGTCCCCTAACATGAGCAGCTGAAAGATAAAGAAGAAGAAGAAAAAGTATTATTTACAGTGTTTCTGCTAACATTCGGTTAACATTTTATCAGCGCAAGTTCAACGGGGCAAAAAAAAAAACTACGTATAAAAACATTATTTTAAATGAAAGTATTTAGTATAATAGTAAATAAATTAATAATAAATAATTTATAAATTATTAAAATATTAAATAATAATTTATTGTATATAAATATCATTTATTGTAAGATTTACATATATATA
>JBBPDA010108578.1:0-10979 GCA_037974385.1 Arnoldichthys spilopterus | reverse complement strand
TATATATATAAATTTCATCATAGCTCACTCAGTAGAAGGTCTCTTTGCTATTTCACACTCACTATTCCATCATGAGTTTGAAGTGCAATGGCAAAACTGGTAAAATGACTGCATATCATCAGACTACCAAATGTGGCATTGTCAAGTGCCCCACGGTCAAAGTGCTTGACTCAACCACATGAAAAGAAAGACAGTCGGTTGGTTAGTGTGTCATAACCAAGAAGAACTTGCAATCCTTCCCTCATTATGCGGATGCAGTGAATTCCGTTCTTTAAGCACCAGTGCCTACGGGTAGAGCATGGCACAGCTGGGTTAGGAATCTAAGTCTCAGCAGGGGTTGTGTGTGTGCCACGTATGCAGAACACAGTAGTCTAAGGTAACACTGACCTTTTATACAGAGCTTTAGATCCTGGTCCTGTATTAATGTATCATGATAAGATCACTTCTGACATAGTGATGTGAGAAAACAAATAAATAAAGTTCTTATCTGTGTTCTTTTCTTTACCTTGTAGGGAAAGTCCTTATCAGGAGAGCATGGCTGTACTTTGTTCTGGCAATAAGAAACCAACTCTAGACAACTATACAACTAGTCTCATGTGATCAGACAAAATTTCACATTTTTGCACTGATAGTAGTTGTGTGGTTTTATGTACCAACAATGTACAACCATTTTGGGCCCTACTTTGCACCAGTGGAAAGTGTAGCACAACTTTTAGTGACCTGTAGGTGCACTACACTCCTTACAGACACAGGGAAGTGCTTGAAGTGCACTAATGCCAATGCAATGTGCAAGAGTGTTGTTCCCATAAATGATGTGCTCAAACATTTTGACTTTTGACATGACATTTACCCAGGTAAACATACCGTTATAATAGCAATATGAATACATTTTACATTTGACTAACGCTTTTATCCAAAGTAACTTCCAAGATGCGGAGCAGTGTAGTGGGACGGTACCTTGCTCAAGGGCACCTCAGTAATGTCCAGGCCAGGACTTAAACCTGCGACATTCAGGTCCCAAGGGCAGTGTCCTAACCACTAGGCCACCACTGCCAACGAATAGAGGTCATAATCTTTAAACAATCATTTTCCAATGTTTCTTTATATAAAACAGGCTGTGTATATATATAATTGTGCTTTTAAGGCTTATATATGCATGTGATCTCCAGTACTTTTCTCCAGAAAAGCAGGTGGGCCTCAAATTGTGGGCGAACCTGAATACAACCCGAGAACTTTCTGTCTGAATCTGACTCAACCCAAGTCACATGCAAGGTTTGAATCCGAAACTGTCCTGAAATCAAGGAAATTATGTTAGAAACTTGCTCAAGTTGACGCATCGTCATCCAACAGCTGTCAACAATAAACCAATGTGAGCAGTCATTGACTGTTGAGTTTGGGCAAATAGTTGTGTATTTGTGGGCTAATATATTAAGTGGTACAATCTGGGCTGTAACACTCCAACTTCAACATGAATGCTGAATATGAATAAATGTAAATGCTTTGGTTTGAATGAGATCAAATATTGCTATTTCTGCAGCTTGTTTTCCATATACTATAACTGGGGAATCAAAGATACCTTTCTTTAAAACATTAACATTGTTTTCATGTATTTCAAAGGTCTTTCACAATAAGGGCTCTTTAAAACATTGCTCTGTCTTAGCCTGGACAAAATATAACAGTAATAATAATTTGTTACCACCCTACAATAAAATTGCCCTTATAAAAGTTAATAAATGACTTATGAATAGTTTAAAAATAGTGAATTATTAGGTTATAAATGGCTCAAAAATGATTAATACGCTGTTATAACACAAATGTAAGGGCAACAGCGATGACTTGTGTGGAGATGGTGTGGGGGTTATGCTATGGACACACCAAGACTTGTTATTACTCTGCAAGTCCTCGCCACACAGTCAAAGGCATAAATGTTCAACACGCACACTTTAGGGAAGACATAACCTTGAAGTGAATTGTTGATGTACTATTCAACATTAGCTAAACACATACCCACAGCACAGTCAACCTGAGACATCTGTTTAATTATAGAATTAATTAGCCTTGTAACTCAGCACACTTCAGGAGAACAACACTGGCACCTACCCTAATTAACATTAGGCCACTGCATTTTAAAAAGGCTTGGCATGATTCCTGCCAAGTCACCAGCTAAAGATTTCCTTCCCCCAAAACCCACCCCGCTAGGTCTGGTTTCACTTGGCTTTTAAAGAGAATTTAGGTTTGATCTTCACAATACAAATGATCATGTATGTGCTGCCTTACTTACAACAACATATGCTTATAGACTGGCTGAAAGAAGTGCAGACCACATGTTTAGTCTTGCTGTTGCACACCCTCAAGGCATCTTATTCAAAGTGACATATTGCTGCCAACCATGAGGCAACCAGTCCAAAAAAAAAACAAAACACACAAACACAAGCTGAGAAACTAAATGCTGTGACACATGAGAACTCTGAGAGAAGGGTGTCTGCCCAGTCAGAAAAGCCAGGCCTAAAATAAGACACGGATTCCCCTCCAACCCAACAGGCCAATTTTATAACTTGTCAAAATGTTCCCTTACTGGAAATATGAGCCAGCCTTTAAGTTACTGGAGTGGCATGTATTGGGAGACCTTTATCTCAGAAACCTTTCTACTGACTGTTTCCAAAGCCCAGAAAAGCCTCAATTTACTGGATAATCAAGTGCTACCTGAAAGCTTCAGTTAGTGCTGAGACTTTAGGCAGGTAGCAGCTCTACAAAAAATATACTTTTTTATACAATATAATTTTTCTAAAATATCTACTTTCTGTGTGGAGTTTGCAAGCTCTCCTCATATTCGCGTGGGTTTCCTTTGGGTGCTTTGGTTTCCTCCCACTGTCCAAAGGCTTACAGTAGGTTGATTGGATTCTCTAAAATTGATGAATGTCTGTCTATGTGTTGCCCTGCGATGGGTTGGTCTCCTGTCCTGGGATTGGCTCCAGCTTCTCCGCAACCCGGAAACAGAAGAAGTTTATGATATGGATGTATAAACATGCTGTGGCTTCTGAGCAGGGTTGGTCACCTAAGTCTAGCACCTGTTTCTTTGTTCCTTGTTTCAGTTAATCAATGTCATTAGTTAACCACTGTGTTCCCATTCAGTTATTAAGGTAAAGCTTTGCAACCCTGCGGCCTTGCTGTGCACATGCAAACATTGCACTTGTTTGCTTGTTTAACTCTTAGGGTGAATCCTAGTATTCTGCTGGAATTTTTAAGAACAGATAAATAAGACAGTATTTAATTCTTCTTGTAAAATTACCACCAGTAATTAACACTGGTAGTTTATCTGATTTCTTGGTATTTGCTTTAATATTTGCATCATGCTTAAATGTTCTCAAATAAGTTAGGTAAAGTATAAAGTTCTGTCGTCATGAGGATGGAGGAAACAGGCCTTATAGCAAGCACAATAACAGTAATCACCTATGGCTGGGTGACCCTAATCAAGCTGTTCTAGAAAAGCAATTATAATCTTGGTGTAAGCTCGCACATGTATATCACTTAAGGGATTTAATGCACCCATGCCTGGTTACAAGAAATTTAATTTTATGAATACTTGTATTTTTTGCATATTTGGTTGTAGATAGAATAACATTGCATTGAAAATCCACAAAATCACCTTGCTCCAGCATGAAGAAACCATAACGTCAGTTGTAAAAAGCGCTATACAAATGAACTTGACTTGACTTGACTTAGACTTCCAGAACTAACTGGTGAGTCCAGGGCTGCAGTCTTTTCTATCTCTTAGGAAAGTTCCTAAATGAGTGAAATGACCCAAAAATATGTCAGTGGCAGTCAGGATGGAGCTGGTCGAATCTCCTACATGCTAAGGAAAGATGCTTTAGTGCTTCCTTTCCCACCTCCTTTAGCACAGGTTGCACTTGAGCATCTACGTATTACCAAGGGAAAGGATAAAATGCCACCCCACAATTTCTTGCTGCAGCAAGCCCTGAGGGGGTGTGGTGATCTTGGGAAAAGTGAAAGGAGTGGTGGTGATGAAATTGCTCTCAGCAAAAAGTGGTGGGCACATGTCCCCACAGTCTCCAGGGTAAGTTACGCCAATACAGGTGTCACATAATTGTGTAGTCTAGTGTAAGTGTGCTATAACTTAAGGATAACCAGTTTGCATTGTTTCTCATGCAGTTACTGAATAATAAGCCTGGCATATAATAAGCCTGAAACTAATTTTATAGAACAATGCCTAAAGTCCTATTTATTCTATGGCACCAGACACACAGTATGGGCAGCATAACAATGATTACAGGAACTACCATAATTCCCAAACACTGTGGATCATGGGTGACAGAAACATTCACAGGAATTCTGTAACCAAAACTGCCAAAGGCCAGTTCCACAGCTGTCACAGCTGGACACTGATTAAAACATTTATACAATATAATTCCAAATTATTCATTAGATGGATTTTCTGCAGCAAAAGCACATAACACTAGGGTGAATGTGCAACTGTGTAACAATTTGGCCTTTATTAAGACCTCTTTGAACAGCTTGGCGTAGCAGCATCCATGCTGATGTGTCACTCGGATAGAATGGACTCACAGCTGTTTAATGCACTCCAGTGTCAGATATCAGTGTCATGAAACAACATTGTGTGCTGACAAAGTGCTTTAACTTACACTGACCTTACAAACAGCAGCCAGTGCCAGTGTCAAGGGTCATGGGTTCCTTCAACAGCAATTATACAAAACATTTTGGTTGGGGAAATTAAGATTTTAGTGCAAATTTTCTATTCATTTGCTTCACATCTGCGTATTTGCTTCTGTTTATTTAAGTTTTAAAATGTAATGAGACAGTACCTTGCTCCAGGGTAACTCAGCGGTCCCCAGGTTGAGACTTGAACTTGTGACCTCCTGTTTACAAGGGCAAGGTCCTAACCACTAGGCCACCACTGCCTTAAAATGTGCATAGGTGTGTATTCTGTATGAGATTTGAACTAGTTTCTTCTTAAAAAATTAACAAACCATATCAGTAACCACAGGCACCCAGAATATCGACTGTACTCTTACAAATATAAGTGCAAAAAAGGTTGTTAAACGTAATGCCATAGAAGAATCCCTATCAGTTCCCCAAAGGATGTTTTATTGAATAATAGTGCTTTTTATGATTACAGTCGTGTGAAAAAATAAGTACATGGCATGGAATCTTGATATTTTCAGCATATTTGAACAAGTAGATAAAGGTGATTGACTAGAACAAAATCCACATGGAAAAGCAGCCTTTTAAATTATTTATTTAACAAAAATGTTAACAGATGTATTTTTCTTCACTTGAGTTCCAGATGTTTGAGAATTTCTTTGAATGTTCTGCCCTTTTTGAATCCCACACATTTCAATTTTCCACTCTCTGACTGATTGTAGACATATGCACTTTCAAACTTACAGTTGCAAGAGTTACCTGCTGATCACATCATGAAAATTGTGGTTCTTGGAGACTTCTTTTCATATCCAGTGGATTGCTCTCAAGCTAAATTTGCTGGGACGGCTGGTCCAGGCACATTGGCAGTTGTTTGAAATCTACACCACTTGTAGAAGACTCACCTTACAGTGGCATGATTTACTGTATTTCAAATAATTTAGAGGTCTTTTTAAAATTCTTTGCCAGACACATAGACATCCCAACTGAAAGCCTTAGAGAGTTCTTTAGATCTTGACACAATGACACCACACACTTCAACAGTAAAGAGAACACCAGACCCTAGACGTCAGGTTTAAATAATATGCGAGAGGTTCTACTCACTGCTACTTAGTCTGGAACACATTTTAGTTTTATGAAACTAAATGTGTGATAATATTAGGGTGTATTTACTTTATCCATGCCACTAATCTGTTTCTGTTCGTTTAAATTAGGAAAATGATACAAAATGTCAGTTTTATTTGACATTTGTTGAAGTATAATCACATTTACCTGTAGGAACTAAATCAAAGAGGGAGGAAATGTTGAAAAAACTTTTCATCCACTTAACTGACCTTTGAACTATCAATAAAGACTTCTATTGCTTGAAAAAGTAATAGGTAATGGACTGTTGTCCATATAATTACTGAATAATTAGCCTTAGGAAGTTTTGAGTAGAACTTCCACTGAATCCAAGCCAAGAAGTGTTTAGGGACTTAAATTTTTTAGAGAGTAGTTGCATGTGTGCAGTCACTGCAAAGCTTGTTGTGTGCACTTTCCTTGTGAGCCTGCCAGTAGTACAATCTCCACTCAGAACATCCAGGCTCACCTGATTAATGATAGTGAAATGCAGGTTTTCCTCCCTGTTAAGAATACTCTATTGTTTGCTTCTACCTGCAGTAACCACAGCAAAAAGTGTGCTGTATTTTCCTAAAGAGCTTCTGGGTGAGGTAGCTGTTTTCCTGTAGTTGAGAAATCACCGTTTTTGGAGTACATAAGACTGGTTACATTATTCCATCAGCTTGAGTGATTCAGGGTTTAGAAATGGTAATGGGTTTAATGGAGACTTTTTTTGTCTCTGAAAGTACAATATTCGATTTAGGCCGAAAGCCTCACATTTCAGATACCTTCACAATGGAATCAGCGTCCGATAAGAGCAATCGATAGGGACTTAGGGCATGAATGTCCTCATTTGCCTCCTATTCAACACTTTACAAAGACTTCACTATGATTCAAGGTAGTAAAAACATTATCATTAACATCATGGACAGAGGATCAATGGTGTTCCCTTGAACTGGACAGCATAAAAAAAATTTAGCAAGTACCCACAGAGCAATGTCTCCTGGTTTCCACAGAAATCCCCACACAGGTTGAAATAGGCATTGAGCATAATAAAAGAGCAGTTTCGTTTGCATATCCTGCCTGGTCACATATATGAAAGAAAACTCATTGAAAAAAGACTTCCAAGGACTTCAGGAACATCAGGCAGAATGTTTTTTTTCTGCTGACAAATCCAAAAATATCCGTCTTGATTACAGAATATTGATCGTCCTGCTAAAGGCCCGGAGATAAAGTATTGAATAGTCCCTTCTGCATCAAGTGTCCTGGCTGCATACAGGTGTTCTGCGGTGGAGGTTACGAAAAGGTGACAGATTCTTTACTTTGCCCTTCCTCCTCATTTTCCCATTTGGTTCTTTTAACTTTTCCTTGAACTTTCTTTGCTCTTTTATTGCCTCCATCAAGCCACCTAAAAATATACCACATCCCCTCAGTAGCATCAAGGGTTCACTAGGGTATTGTGGTTATTTGAAATGTATTGATAAACAATGCTGGTTTGTGAACATGTAGACATTTGTGGGCAGGGACTGTTTTTCCCACATGACTGATAACTCACTCAAATGTGAATGCTCATAAGCAAAACCCTCTGGTGGCTGATCTTTACAAATGGATCATATTGCTCTGAATGTGTCCATCTTGCCCAATGTTGACAAGACTGACTGAAGCCCCCACTGGTTCCAAATGTTCTCCATTACAATGGTTGTATTGTTCTATTGTGGAAAAACAGGTGTAAGAAAGTAGAAAAACAAAGCGGTTCACAGTTCACCTCATGACCCCCATGAAACATTATAATGTTTGCAATAATTTTTATGCACTTTTGACTTTTCCACAATAAACTCCAGTTTAGTGGGGAAGTGTTGGTTTGTCTAGCTTGTTTACACTAAATCCCAAGTTTTTTAGGTTCTCTTACCTCACTGGTCATTTTAACAAAAACAGCAACACTTCATATGTTACAATTAACATATTATGCAATAATCTTTCTGGTGCAATATCATTTTTTTTTAAAAGCTACATTAGTAAGTCAAGACTGGAACTTGTGTATATTTATTTTTTAATATATAGTCGATATTTAATGTATTTATGTGTGTGTGTGTATATATATGTATATATAAGGATGTATATATCTGTATTTTCAGCTGCCATAACAAGTACATTTTCCCATTACAGGGTCAATAAACTTCTATTCTATTCTATTTCTATTTAAATGACATTTACATTTATTCATTTGGCTGAGGCTTTTATCCAAAGTGACTTCCAAGACACAGGAAACATCAAACCTCAAGCATTAGAGCTGCACAGGGCAACACTGAAGTGAGTGCTACAAAGACGTCCAACACATTTCTCTTAGTTGTATAATACAGGTGACAAGTATTACAATAAATACAGATGTAAAGTGCTACAATAAAAAAAAATTACTGACTGTAGCCTATTTGTTGCTGCACAATTAAACAGCTGGCATTTATCCCACCCATCCATGGAAAAAGAGCCACCACAGATCCATCACAGACCAGGTATTATTTGTATGGAGAATCATTCAGGGATTATTTGGCAGTGGTGGCCTAATGGTAAGGACCTTGCCCTTGTGAACAGAAGGTCACAGGTTCAATTCCCTGCCTGGGTACAACTGAGGAACCCTTGCGCAATGTACTGTCCTGCTACACTGCTCCCTGGTCTGTTCATCAAGAAAACTGTTTTCTCTGTCGTTTTCTCTGCACAGTGACAATATGACCTCTATTTGTACAGAGATGGCAAAATGTATTGAGCTTTCTTCTGCTGTTGGGAGTGTGTTCTATAAACCCTATGCACTAATCAGTTCTGGCAGAGGAGCAATGATATTAGAGGTTGAGTTTAATGGTGCTGAGGCTATGGGCATTATAACCCCACTGTGTGGGAGCATATGACTTATCTCCTCAGGGAGAAGATGAAGCAGGGAGGAGGGATCTGAGTCTCAGTGTGTGACCATTGGTTATAGCCATGAAGGCCATGAAGTGCTGAGGGTGGAACAAGCTGATTGTGCATGGAGCTAGAGGACAGGGGACTTGGGGGATGCTCTCCTTTAATGGATGGGTGCGTTGAGTTGGTCTCTTTTTTCTGCACCAGCATTGAATCGACTGATCACCTAGATCAAATTTAGCTCTGCAGGAGGAAATTTAACTCTGTGTTCATTTAACCTTTATCACTATGGGCTCTTGTGATCACATATGATGCATCTAACAGTCAGCTACATCAGTTTGAACCCCTTTAACAGTAGTGAAGGTATGATGAATCTTTGCATAATTTAAAGCTCCTAGAAATAAGCCTTAAATTTTCATTTATTTTATAAAAGTTTTTTTTCTAAACTTTGTACTTAAGTCACCTTGTTCTTTTCAACGGCAAGTGGTATGTTTTTATATATGCCAAGTATTATTGTAAATATGGCTTTTCCACTAGATATCACACATCTGAGACTATATAGGCTAGTAATAAGGAGCTAAATCTCTTCAAAATTCTGGAATTGTCTAAAATGGCAGATGCTGCAAATCAAGCTTACATTTGCTGCAGAAATATGTTAATTTTATTTAAAAAAAGAATCTTGCTAAAGTGTTTTTATATTTATTTATAAATAAATAAATGTTAGGTTGTGCCACACTCTCCCCTACGTATGTGTACACATTATGTACAAACCGTATGATCAGTATTACTCCCTCTGTGAGCTACCCACACTACTAATTATATTGATATCTTTATGTAGAATCAATATTCTATCACATTATTTACATATTAATCTAGACATTTGCATAAAAACCCATCATATTGCCCCCGTACCTTTTTAGTGCACCTGACTTTTTTTTTTACAAACAGCAGAGTTATAATTAATCAAATCAACTCAATCACCCTCTTGTTTTCCTGGATTGTAATTATTACTGGGTTACAGCCACATAACACATGGTCAAATGTCTGCCCTGTCATTTAGTTTGGTACTTGGTACTTTAGTTCATCAAGGTACATACAACGAAGATGTATCCTCAGAGGTTCAACTATGGTCCAATTTAGTATGTTTGAGCTTTAAAGGAACAATTCATTTACTTTCCAAAGGAAAATGGACATAAGGCACCTTTTCACAACCTGACCATTTTAGAAACAGAGAAATACAATAAAAAGCCTGGTGTGACGGCAGGCTGATGGAATCAGTGCCACATAAAAAATATATAAATGAAGCATAATATAGCTCAAACTATAGATACTTGAACTGTACCTTTAAGATGACTTAAAAGTTAGAATCGCAGAGATTTAGTACATTTATTCTTCCAGCACAAGTTTTGGTGCTCTGCACAAACTACATGCAGTTGATTACCTAAGTTAAAATAAATGCACATCCCATACAAAAAACACATGTTAATGTACATTTACGATTATGTTTTTTGCTAAATGTAACATATTGCAAATATTATCACTAAATTATAACTAAAAGCTGTTTATCTGGACAGTGAGTGGTTTTGTTTTCTCAAAAAGTGAAGTGTCATTGTGAACACACTCAAGCACCACAACAATATGTGACCTATCCTTTAAACCCATCATACGTGCACACGTGGAGCAGCAGGTAGCTATCAACAGCACCTGGGGAGCTGAGTACCTTGCTCAAGGGTACCTCAGTAGTGCCTGGGCCAGAACCTGTGACCTTCATGTCACAAGGGCAATGTCCTAACCACTAGGCCAACACTGCCGACACACTAATATTAAAGTAAATACAAATGAAAGTAAAACAGAAAACACTGTTGGTGGTAGACAGGAAGTTGTGATGGGAGTATATAGAGACAAGTAGAGAGAGTCAGCGTGAGAGAGAGGGGTCGAGACAGATAAACAAGAGAGAGGGAGGTTGAGAGAGAGCAGAACAGTTAAAGAAAGAGAGAGCTAGAGATTGCTAAAGTGAGAGATATAGAAGGCAAGAGAAAAAAATTATATATATAGATATTAAGTAAAAGTGACTATTTGTCATTGTGAACACACTCAAGTACCACAACAAAATGTCACCTCTGCATTTAACCCATCACACGTGCACATGTGGAGCAGCGGGCAGCTACCAACAGCGCCTGGAGAGCAGTGTAGTGGGACGGTACCTTACTCAAAGGTACCTCAGTAGTGCCCAGGTCAGGACGCGAACCTACGACCTTCAGGTCCCAAAGGCAGAGTCCTAACCACTAGGCCACCACTGCCCACAAAAAAAA
>JBBPDA010108577.1:0-10979 GCA_037974385.1 Arnoldichthys spilopterus | reverse complement strand
TATCTATCTATCTATCTATCTATCTATCTATCTATCTATCTATCTATCTATCTATCTATCTATCTATCTAGGTGCCTTTGATAAGAACCTCCTTCAGGTGGAACCTATTTAATTTAAACCTGACATCATAGGTCTGGTGTCTTCTTTGCTGCTGAAATGTTTGAGTCATCATGTCAAGATATAAAGAATGTTCTAAGGTATTCAGAAAGGTTGTGCATTTTAAAAGATCTCTAAATTATTTGAAATAAATCATTCCATTATAAAAAAGAAATATTTACAAAAAAAAGGTGGCATAGCTTCCAAATACCAATTTCTCCATGACTGGCCTCCCCAGCAAATTAAGCCTGGGAACTGTCTGAAACCCAAAATTACATACAAGAAAATACTCAAGCATCTTAAGGAACTTAAGGAATTTTGCCTGATAGAATGTTTTTAAAAAAATCAGCAAGCAGATGTCAGAGACTGGTGAATTATTTAAAACTTCCATTTTAGTTACTTCTGCTAAAGAGGACAGTACTAGCCCCTGAGGCCATGAGTGTACTTACTTTCTCCACAGAAATATTATTTGATATCTCTTGATATTTGTTCTTGAATATATGCAGGAAAAGCTACTTTTCCTTGTGGTTTTGCATATAACCTTTATCCGTGGACATTTGTGGGTATTAAAGAGAGTGAAATGTTTGCTTGTTTAATTGTATAATGTAATGTAATATCTAATTCTGTCAATTCTTAATATTTACCTTCTTCTTTGTTTTATTAAAGCTATATTATTTAAATTTGCTTTATATCATCAGTAATTCTAGTGTGCCTTATAAAATATTTATTAATAAATATTTTATGAATAATTGATGGTTTCTTTTATCTTTTAGCTACCATGGAGGGGACGTCCATTTCCTGTGTACGGGTGATAGAAAATCGATTATTTATTTATTTATTTTGCAATCGTGCCTCCACTGACAAGATGCCCATGTTGTCCATATCAAAAACCACCAGTGAGTGTGAGTGTGAGTGTGATAGAGCTGAGATGCCAACAGGTCACACCCTTGCCCTTTCCGACAGAGTGTGAGGGAAAACCAGCAGAGCTCTCAGCTTTCACACAGCCTAACTGAATGTTCATCACTTCCAGAAACAAACTGCTGCAGCACTGAGACTCTCTGTACAAGAAAGCTGCCTGACAATCAATAGTCTAGTTTAGGGGGCCCAAATATTTTACATCTATTACATTTTTTAAGTTTACTGAAATATTCTTAATTGGTTATTTATAAAATAGTAATAAAAACTTACTTACTACCAACCAGCAACTACGCTCCTGTGGGCCTAAATGTTTAGTGATGTAACCAGGTCATGGTTAGTAAAAAGTACAAGAATTAAATTTTTTCATCCAAATGAAGATGCCAAAAATGCTGTCTCCTCTCAAACCTATAGTAAAGTTCCTGTATCTGTCAAATAGAAATTGTACAACATAGCTGTCTTAGATGTGCCTTTAGAATTTTAGGGATTTCCTTTTCTGTTTTGTGTCATGCTGTCTTGAACACTGCAAAGTAAAAGTTTAACTTAAAAGCAAGGACAAAGTAAAAAAAGCTGACCAATGTATGATGTATATGCTAACAATACTTTTAGCCTCCCCTTATTTAGAGCTGGGTAATGAACCAAATTAAACCAGAATTTCATGCCAAAAATTCATGATATACGTATATTTAGATAAATGAGTATGTACTTGGGTAAAGTCTGATGGGATTTGAATAAATGTATTGGTGAGAATTCTGTATTGTGGCACAACAATCACCCGCAGTGTTCTTGCTTCAAGAAAAAATGACATTTTAGAATTCTAGTACAGAATTCAAGAAGGATCAAAACTCACTCTCTAGGTGTCTTTATTGTTTTAAGTTTTGAACACAGTAAAACACAGATGTAAAACACAGAGAAAGTCAGTGAAATCAAAATATTACAGCAGCAGTCATGTTGGTTCCATATTTACATCTTGCTGCATTCTAGAAGTGACAGCATTGTGAAAGTAAAATTACATTTATGAAACTTTGACAAAATAAAAAGTAGGATTATGATCATTATGACATACATTATGTCACATGACATGACACACAAATTAGGTAAATGAGGAGAGGCAAGGTGTCCAAGCTTGGGGAACACAAAATGTCTACCCCCAGTTCCGAAAAGATGGCACCATATAATGGAGAGTACACAGAGGTTTCTGATGCCTCTATTGAGCTCTTTAAACTATACTGAATATCAATCAATACTGAATTTGATATGTTGTTCTTGTTCTTCCTTTTATTGTTTTGTTATATATTATATCCTTCTATTCCTCTTCTTTATTTTTCATCTTCTTCATCATCATCACCATCTTCTCCTCCTACTTCCTGTGGTTTTGTCATTGTTGACCTTATTATACCTCTTCTTCTCCTCTTTTTTTCCTCTTTCTCATTTCATTTTTCTTCTTAATTTTCATCTTCTTAATTCTTCTTCTCTGCCACATTGTTACTATTGAGTGTTTTCTGGAAAATGATCCATATGATGGTGCTCCTTGCATCATCACTCAGGAGCATGGACAGGATCATGGAAGCTCTTCAGTTATTTTACTGTTCATTTAACCATTCACTTTAAAGAACATTGCAAGTTTGTGTAAATGGGATTAAAACTGTTAGCAATAAATCTTTATATACATTAAACAATAAAGCTGCATGCTCCTTAAAGTGTCAAAAGAAAAGAGCATTGGATTAACACGTTCAAAATAATTCAGAAAATCTGTAGAGCCTTATATATTTGAATTATTGCACTGCTGATTATTTCACTGTGTATAATTACTAAAGATAATGGCCCTTAAGAAGCACAGATGTGTGACGTATTGCTTCCTAGCTTAAGGTTTGTGAGTCAGAATCTGCCTCCTCTCACATTCATTTATCTACTCACTGATCTGCTCATTCATTTAGCACAAGCCCCAGCGGCTGTACAGGGACCCCGAGACTCACTGCACATTTAATTAGCAAGCCCCTGCAATATCCACACTGGAACTGATTCGGTCCAAATTTTAAGAGAAGAAAGTAAAAGAAATAAACACGTATAAGGTGCAGCATGAAAATATTACTGAATATAATCAGTTTCAAATTGTATTTCTTAGTAAGAAGTAAAAGTCGTGGTGTAAAGGCAATTAATGTAAAATGGTCCAGCTACATGAAATGATGCAGTGATGCTTACAGTGCACCGTTTTTTTCTCTGGGCATAAATTTTGTTTATTAAATTGAGTTCAGCTACACAAAATCTGAATGTTTTAGTATGATGCTAAATCAAATGGGATCACAACAAGGAAAAATAGAAAACACTCAAATCCATTTTATAAAAAAAACACTAAGGGCAAAGAGATGGACCTAAAAGGTTGTTGTTTTTTTGTTTTTTGTTTATTTTATACTGTTGGGCTATTCAGCAGATGTTTGTTGCTATGACAATAAGAGGTGAAACAGAGGTCACCTGTTTTTCAGTGCAGTGGATGAAGAGCAAGCTTGGGATCTTTAAATTGATTCCCCACATTACCATATTCAATCGTCAATCACTGTCATTGTTATTGAAACATTGTGTGGAAAACACCATATCCTTTTCTTACATCTCTATATGGATTTTTCATGCACACAAGAATGAAATGTTGTAGCACTTATCAAAATACTTTAGTAAATGTGCCTTTATTTGGCCAGAAATGCATTGAGTAAGCCTTGGCCATCAAAATGAATGACATATATTGCTTTTGTAATGATTTTTATTAGTTAAACAAGCAATCATCAATATTCTCATTATGAACACTTTTACATGCAAAATAGACAAGTTAACAGTCATAAACTGCCAAATATATCATCGCTGTTGGGACAAACACCTTGTAACTACTTGTTTTTTATATTTACTTGAAAAATAGCATCTGCATTTATTATTGTGTCAAAATGTTACGTCAAATTGATTAACAAAAATGATCCAAAGTTACTTTTTTCCTCACAGCAACACATTACATAATCTGCAGTAGTTTAGCATTACTGTAATGTAAAACTAATTGAGATTGATATGCATTGTACCATGCACACATAACATCACTTAGCTTTCTTACATACAAAGATTTTATTCCTGGAATTAACAAAGTGGAACAGACTGAATGAGAACATTCTTTCCTCTCACCCTACTCTTAACTAAATTCAGTTTAGGATTCGGAATAGAGATGGAAGGACATAGCCTTAATGACTTCACTTTGACACTGATACAGTAACCAGTGGGCCAAAGAGAAAATTTGAGCTTATTGTACATTCCAAGACACACATGACAACATACAATAAAAATTGTGTATGTTTTATTATTATTTATTTATTATTATTATTGTTGTTGTTGTTGTTGTTGTTAGAATATAATATTTTGCAAAGTCAAATATAATCATGGTCTTACATGAATAGCAATGTGTCTACTCTGTCAATTTAAATTTTTTAAAACATTTTTTAGTGTGTTTTGTTTAGTTATTCTGAAATAACTTGAGAATGGTGCAATTTTCAAGTGAAAACTTAGAAACCCTAGAAAACTAGATGTTCTGAGATGAAGTAAACCTCAATGGCTTGTTTGATGATTTGTGACTGGATGAGAATTAAATAAGCTAGTATGCTAGTAGGAAAAAGCTAGCTAATTTTAGCTATTAAACTAACTGCTAACATTTTAGTTGCCATCTTTGGAGGTGTTAGATGCATCACACACCATGCACCTCTACACTTTACACATTACATTACTGAATACAGTTGAATGATTTTGTAGTGTGCAGGTTGGAATGCAGCCTTTGTAGCACAGCTAGGATAGTTGTGACTGCCATTGCAACTTTACAGTCCGTGTTAGAATTGCAGTGAAAGTTAATATTTGTCATTTAAAAAAAACTCCACCACACAAAGTGCACCACAAAGAAATCTGACCTCTACATGGAGCAACAAGTAGTTGTCTACTGCGCCCAGGGAGTGGTGTAGCACAACACTGCCTTGCTCAAGGGTACCTCAGTGGAACCTGGAATGGAATCTGCACCTGCGACTCTCTAATCACAAGGGCAAGTCCCTAACCACTAACCACTTCACCGCTAGGCTACTAAACTATTACTATTTTTTTTGGAATTTGGTGTATGAGTACACTGAAGCTTATCTTCTCAAACCTAGCAATTTTAGCAATGCCAACATGCTGGCTGCAAGCAACAGCTACTTGGGAGCTTGGCAACAGTGACTACAGTGACTTGACGATGTACAGCTACAAAGTCGCTTTCGGTGTAAGTGCAGGGAAAACGTACCCCAAGTCTCTTTTCCCTTCTGGAAAGAACATAGAAACTTTGCCTTTGAAAGTGCTATCCACCTCTCTGTCCTTACCTGTTAATGGCCTTGTCTAATAATAAACAGAAGTACAGATTTTAATACATATTGTTTATTTATTTGCCATATGTTCATTCACAAATGTTTCACATCACTATACATACAGTATGTTACTGCAGTAGCTATAGTGGAATCAGCTAGCTAATACTTGAGAGGATGGGATGGGCTTTTATTAATTGTAGGAAATGTGTTTTGTCCAATGTTAAACTCATTAAAATATGCCCTTTGCTCAATTCAGGAGAAGGTCTGGGATGCATTCGAAAATGTTATAGTAGCGTAAATCATCTATCTGTTCAAGACACATTCATCTACCAAAATCCCTCTCACTACTGTGACTGCGCCTCCCCCTGCTGTTCTGCTTATGGAAGACCGCCCCTAGGTCTGCTGCCACTTAATGTTAGCAGAAATGTGAGTGAATAAAACTGAATAATGAGAAATCACACAGGCCATTGGTTGTTGTGTATAAGCTGATTTGCATATTACTCAGCACATACTAATCTGATTTCAGTCTGGCAGACCAGAGATGCAATTTACCTCTAAGTGTAAATGCATGTAGCTAAAATAATATCAAGATACTATTCAGATGCTAGTCACATGAAGCAACTATGGGTATATGGGGCCACTTTTCGTCAAGAACACCTACATAAAGTTACATTTACCTACATTATTGCTTGTACATATACCCTTCACTTTTATTTTACTCTTTCTGATGTGTCAATGTTTTTTCAGTGTTCCTTTGTTTGGTGTTTATTTGTATTTGATATTTCTTTGTTCATTGGCTGTTCATTTCTGGTAACTTGCTCAGTCCTATAAATCAACATGAAGGAATTTTAGCTTGTTCCTCCATAAAGGACAGCTTCTGCTCTGGGATGCTGTTGCTTAGGGTCATTGTCTTGCTTCATTACCTACCTGCTCTTGATATTGAGTTCACAGATAGATGTCCTGACATTTTTCTTTATGCTTTGCTCAATTCATTGTTCCATCAAGGATGGCAAGCTGTCCTGGCCCAGATGCAGCAAAACAAGTTTAAACCATGATGCAACCACCACCATACAGCTACAAATGAGATAAAATTCTTGTGTTGGAATGCAGTGTTCTGTCCAGAAAACATTTTTAACAGTAGGCTTCTATCCTGTCCACATGTTCTTTAGCAAACTGTAGATTTGCAGCAATGTTCTTCTGACCATAGATTTCTCCATACAACACTTTTAGTGTTCTACTGGTATGACATGTTAACATTAACAAATGTAAGAGCAGCTCTGAGCTGATTACAAGATACCCTGGGTTTGTGTTTAACCTAGTGGACTATAGCATACCTTGTACCCCTCCTGGGGAGGGTAACCATGGTCTTTAATATCCTCTATTTGTGTACAGACAGTTTGTCTGTTTACTGGTAGAGTCCATATTCTATAGAGATGGTTCTGTAACCTTTCCCAGTCTGATGATAATCAACTCTTTTACTGAGGTCTTTAGAAATCTCCTTTGTTTGTGCCATGATGAACTTGCACAAAAGTGTCTTGTGAGGATCAGCTTTTTAAATAAATTAGCATCACTGCTCACACCTGATTGTCATCCCACTCATTGAAAGCACAGACTAATTTCTCCTTCAAATTAACTGCTTGAATCACATACTTTTGACACTCATAAATAAGTACTTTTGGATCATTTTCTCCAAAAAGTAAATGACCAAGTATAATATATATGTTTAATTAGTTTTTCTTTATCTACTTTTAGGGCTTGTGTGAAAATCTGGGAGGGGATGTACATGTACCTATTAGCCAAAATATTATGACCACCAGCCTGTTGTTACCTACCTACTGTTGATTGGGTCCCCCTAAGGCTGACAAAACAGCTCTGACTGTGGTGCACTGTGTTTTGACACCTTTCTATCAGTGTCAGTATTAACATTTTGTGCAAAAGGAGCTCCCCCTTGGAATCGGCCTACCCAGGCTAGCCTTCACTCCCCACAGGCATCAATGAGCCTTGGAAAAGTATCAAAAGATGTAATATTTTTTTTAAATAAACCATTTCATAATCCTCCATTTCTTCTGGTGAAAGCAATGCCTTGGTGGATTTGCTAGTGGTCTTAAAATCATTTTCTGCTAAAAGGACAAAGTATGAATATAATGTTCTTTTGGCCATATTTGTCCATATATATATGTCTTTCTGATTGTAGACATAGACACTTTCAAATGAAAAGCTTATTGGTGACTTCTTTTCACATCAAATTGTCTGCTCTCAAGGGGGCAGCTAGTCCTGGACATATTGGTAGTTGTTTGAAACTATTATTTCAAACTACTTGTATTTCAAATAATCTTAAGATCTTTTTAAATCCAACCAATAGCAAAAAGAATAACATGTAAAAGGCTTAAATAAACCTCTACCTGAAGGATGTTCTAATAAATGTCACCTTATCTGTAACCCTTCAAATTGTATTGACCTGAAGATGAAATACATGTAAGGTTGTGCATTCTTTTTCCACAAGACTTTTTTTGTTGTTGTTTTTTTTTTTTGTATTTTTTTTTTTTTACAATTATTAACATGACTACAAAACTTATAATCACCTATATCTGTAGGCTCTCACAAAGAGGGCGAAATGTTTGCCTGGTCAAATATTATTAAAAGCAGCTAAATAGATCTCAACTGTACTATATGTGTATAAACTGCTATTTCTAAAAAATATGCCAATAAAAATATTCTAAAGGTGTGATGATAAAAAAAATCTTCTAATTGGTGGCAGTGAAATACCTGTTGCTCCAGAGCTTGTTTGTTTGAAGGGGGTTTATTGGGCTGTTATATATCATTAAATTTTACTGTTCACTGGATACAAACTTACATTGGATTCTCTTAACTGCTTATTGATTGGAGAACATGAGAGAACCCTTGTCATGAGTCATCCATAAGCATCATCAAAATGGACATGCTTGGGTAACAACTACTTAAACGCTGTTCATTAACCTCTGGTTTTGTTTTTTAAAAATTGTTAAACAAAAGGAGAATGATTCAAATGTACACATCAATATTTGCAAAGGCCTGAGAAAATGCATGGAAATTAACATACTGATGTTAAATGGCAGTATGAAGTACAGACCATTAAATACTTACTGTACATTAACTAATCTAAGTATTGAGGGACAGTATGGACAGTTTCTGTGTTTACATGGTCTTCTATTCTGGATGTATATACAACGGAAGGCTTCACAGATCTTAATGGTGTGACAATAATCTTAGATAAGGTGTACAAAGACAAGTACTTAATTAAAGTATCACATTGTGATGCAGATATGTTTGATGTTGAGTTCTAATGCTGTTTAACACATCTCTAGATAGAAAGCAAAAAAAATTATAAAAAAATAAAAAATGTTTTATAGGCCCTATAAAATATAAAGTTGCATGTAGACCTGTGTGACTATACAAAAGATTATAAGTGCTTTAACCATTTTCTTTTTTATTTAAAGACAGACATGTTTCAGTGTATGACATGAAGTTATTCAGCTGCTAAAATTGCATGGAAATATTTTACATTAACCTTTAGTCACGTCAACAGTAGCGGACCTAGAGTTTTATACCTGAGGTGGCCAGGGGGTGGCCAAGGCTTCAAAGAGGTCCATACACAACAGAGTTTGTGTGAAATTCTAATCTAACATTTAAGAAACATAAATGAATCCTTAGAATGCTGATTAGAGGTAGAATTTATGAATTACTTTACCTGAAGATCTTCACAGGTAGTGTGTTTCACTAGAATCACTTCACAAAAGATCTTTATCATACTATGAATGTCTCTACCTCTGGACTGCAGCTCAATTTCTCTCACACACACAAACACACACACAGTACTTTACTCACATACTGGGGAGACTGGGGTCACCTGATGCTATGACCCAGGGTCGGTAGGCTAGGTCCTTGTGAAATCTGTCAACATTGACTTTGACTATCCTCAGGTAAGAAGCTGCTCTGGGGTCTGGAGGTAATGCAAGGGCTGGGGTCTGTTTGCACCTGATCTGCCTCTGTTCTTCTTTAAAAAGAAGTCTGATGTCTATACATTTATTTTCATGATTTTTTAAATTGACCCAATACAAAAATATGACAGTCAAGGAATACATCTAAGCTTCCAATTAGCCACATATTAGTCCAATCTCAGTCTTTCTCACAAACCCTCCCTAACATAACTGTGGCTTAAAGTCAACTAACAGACTAAGTTACCAGTTAGATCATAGCTAGCCCTGCTTAGCAGTAGGCAGATATAATTTCTTACACATTTGTAAGTAACAAGCTAGTTGCTAATTGTGGTAATCTTTAGAGTAGTAATGGGCAATTAAAAATAACACATTTTTGTTTTGAGTTCAAGTATCTGTTTTTCAAATTGCAAAATGTTAGCTTGCTGAACACCGACAGCTGCACAAAAAGCTGTTTACAAAACCTAACCCTGATGGAAGAACTTAAATCAAAGGGAGGTTTGGTTCCAGGTCTTAGTTAGAGCAGTTGCTCACATGACTCTGAGCAGATATTGGCTGCATCCCAAACCTCATACTTCCACAACTAAACGGTTTGTAAAGTTGTACACAACTATTAGAAATGCATTCACTATGGCATAAAGTATAGAAGTCTATGGTTTAGGACTCTGTTCTGTCCTCGTTGGACAACAGTGCTTCCAGATGTGAAAATAAAAGCTTATTTTAGCAAGAGGAGAAATAAAATGTTGATCAAAATCAAACTGCCAATGAAATGTTTAGGGTGGCCTGTCAAAAATCAGGGGTGTCCACTGCCACCCTGGACACCTCTCAGGCTCCGCCTCGATATATTAATAAGTATGAATGGTTTCATTATTTCTTGTGAATGGTGGTGCCCCTAGAAATGTCCCTCTGAAAGAATATAATATTGAACCCCAATATTGTATAATATTTGTCTTTAATAATGTTTAATCTGTCAGTGCTGGGACCTTAGAATGCTCCTAACACCCCCTAACTCAACATTTTGGAGGCTATTGATGATATGTGACAGACAATGACAGGCAATGCCACACCTTATGCCTTTTTTACTGTTAAATAAAAAAAATAAAACGCAAACTCAGGAAGCTGCAAATCTAATAAACATTAACTGAGATAAATAACAAATAAAAATAACAACAATATCAACATGGGTGGCATAAGCATTAAACACAAAGGACTGATAAAGGTTTGTGTGCACTCATGTCTTTCTATACTGCACATTAGGCATCAGATGATGAAAGTTTGTCATTTTTTGTTGTTTTTCAATAAACAGCACATTTAATTAAGAATCTGTTTCCTTGGTGGTCCTCCAAACTGTTGAACTTGATAGTGATTTGGCAACTCTGAGGAAGGGAAATTAAAAACTGAAATTTAGAGCACACACACACACACACACACACACACACACAATGCAGTGTAACACTGCACACTAGTGATGACTGTGTGTTTTTGCTCTGAAACTGAATACAACCGCCTCACAAGGTTACTGGAAGACACACGTACAGTATCACACACACAGAGGGAGAGAAAGAGAGAAAGACAGAGACAGAGAGAGAGAGAGAGAGAGAGAGAGAGAGAGAGAGAGAGAGAGAGAGAGAGAGAGAGA
>JBBPDA010108576.1:0-10980 GCA_037974385.1 Arnoldichthys spilopterus | reverse complement strand
TATATATAGAGAGAGAGAGAGAGAGAGAGAGAGAGAGAGAGAGAGAGAGAGAGAGAGAGAGAGAGAGATTTCTATGGTCCTAATGCAATTTCAATGTGCATTACATCATTGGCTTTTGATGCTTTGTGGCCACGCCCCCTTGACTGTAAAGCCTTTCGCGATTGGCTCGCTGCGCTCTGGCTCTCGTGACAAAAAACTGGGCGTGTGTTTGTCGTGTGTATTTTAGTATTTGCCCATGTGGTCCCTGGACAGTGTGAAAAGAAAAAGGCCTCGTGTGTGGAAAGTCTGGCTTGTGAAAAGCGATAGATTAATCCTGGACACTGGTAAGCGCGAGACGCTCATATGATATTGTTTCTGATTGATTTTTTATTTCTGATCGCTCAGTGATGACTAGATCAGTGTGGTGTCAGTGCTCAGTGCTGCCTTGTTTTTTTCTTTTTCCTACCCTCATTTGCGCTCAAGATTCAGGAGTAAATTTAGGCTCCTGTGCACGAACGCAGGTCGAGCGCAGGCGAGACGCGCAGCCGAGGCTGGAGAGCTGCCCCGAGAGTGAGGGCTGTACTGCACAACGGAGACACACGATAGAGAGGGGCAGCCCACTTTCTGATTGTAGAAGAAGAAAAAAGATTTAAAAAGCTGAACTTTATCCTTTTTTTGGCCATGCAGTGTTTCTTTGTGTATTTATTTATTCATAAATCATGGCTTGAGAACTTCCCCTAGACTAGTGGTTCCCAAACCCAGTGTTGGGTGTTCTCTGCCTCTGGAACACCTGACTTAGCTCATGAACAGCTCAATGGATCAGGTTTGTGGGTACCAGTGTGGTGGGGAAGGGCACTGGGCTCTTAGGACTAGGTTTGGGACCCACTGCTTTAGACCATGTCAAGAATGGCTATTCTGTTATTTTCGTTACTGGCCATGATTCAGCTGTTTACAGTGGCTGTGACTTTTAAGTATTTTAACCCAAAGCTGTAGAACATGCTTAAAATAGCCAATAGAGAACGTCGATGAGCACTTTGAGAATTTCACTCACATGTTGAGTGCAGGCAATTCGATTTTGAACCCGACGTCCTGCAGAAGTTCCAGCTGGTAGTGCTTTTCGAACCCATGCTTAAGTGATTTTAACTCTGTGCGCCCAAGGTCATCCTGTGTGATCGGAGAACATGTCGAAGGGCACTGTGGTTCTGGCCTACAGCGGCGGACTGGACACCTCCTGCATTCTAGTGTGGCTGAAGGAGCAGGGCTATGACGTCATCACGTATCTGGTGGGTGCATCTGGGGGTTTTCTGAGACCCTCTGGAATATATCTTCCCGGATTTCCTGCTCACTGTAGTCTAGATGGTGATCATGTTCTTCTGGAGCTGCGTGTGTTAGAGCAGGAAAAACAACCAGGCAGTGCATGTGGGCTTCAGCCCTGGAGGTGGGGAAATCTTAATTAGGTCATTGTTCAGGAGTCCGTACCTTCAGGTTCATCGCTGTGAATGCAGAATCATTTACAGTACTGCCTCATACGACAGCTGTAGCTCATGAAAAGCACTTTAATCTATGTGTATGTCTGTCTGTCTGTCTGTCTGTCTGCCTGTCTATTTATCTATCTATCTGTCTGTTTGTCTGTCTGTGTATCTGTTTATCAATCTTTCTGTCTATTTGTCTGTCTGTTTGTCTAGTAATCTATTTGTCTGTCTGTCTATCCGTCTGTCTATCCATCTGTCTGTCTGTCTATTTATCTATCTGTCTGTTTGTCTGTCTGTGTATCTGTTTATCAATCTTTCTGTCTGTTTGTCTGTCTGTCTATTCGTCTGTCTATCCGCCTTTCTGTCTGTCTGTCTGAATAATATAACCGGTAAAAAATAACCAGTGTGCCTGTATGAGCTGCTGAGACAGCAGCATAGTATAGACAGTGGGATTTTTAGATAAAATACCCAGAGAATTTTCTTTTATCCTAAAAAAAGATATTGCATATTTTACTGGCCTGTAATGTCATTTATTGTCACTGGTTCCAAAATGTGTGCAGATGAACTGTTCCCTTCAGATTAAGGCCTTGTGATCCACAGCTGCATTTTACACGCTTAGTGTTCCGTGTTCATGTCGCACTGTAACTGAATACGTGTCCCGTAGTTGGACCTCAGTTCACCCCAGGCCCTGTGAAGATTTGCCTGCAAAGCACTTTCTCTCCTTGTGCCTGACTGCACACTGAGTAACTTATAAAAGGCCGGAATCGGGGGCTTTCGCAGTCGTTGGCGTTTCGGGGGCTTTTTGGCTTTAGAGCACAGAGAAACAGACACGCGTAATGCCGCTGTTTTACTTGCCTGAATCCCAGCCGCATGCCGGCCCATGTGGAATGCTCTGAAGTCCAAGCTCACCAGATAAAAAGCACCTTCTGAAGACTAATGACAGCATAAAGCCCACGAAAAACCAAAGGAGCACAATGGCACATTATCACCAGAGTTCTCATAGCCGAACAACAGTGTTTTCCTTAAAGGGGAATTCCAAATTTCTAAAGTTCTGTATAATTGAATGGTTAAGATGCTCTGAAATGCTCCGTTCTAGAGAAACCTGCCAAATCAGAATTGTTCACAGTGGTGGTGAGTGGAACCAGACGTCTGAAAAGTTCATGCCTCTGGAAGCTCCCTTATGAACAGTCTGCCTGAGGCCTGAGACACTGTTACCATAGTTTTGATGGGTCTGACCTGCTCTGTTCATGCTAGAGGGAAACATGCAGGGCATATTGGGCCAAAAGTCTACCACACCTAGGCAAGTTCACTGGTAATTTTGGATTGGCTATACACTAATCAGCCATAACATTAACACCACCTGCCTAATATTGAGTTGGTCCCTCATGCTGCTGAAACAGCTCTGACTGTGGTGCTGTGTTTTGATCACTTTCTATCAGCATCATGGCTAACCTTCACTCCCCACATGCATCAGTGAACCTTGGGTACCCATGACCCTCTCACCGATTCACCAGTTGTCTTTCCTTGGATCACTGTTTGGTACTTACTAACTACTGCACACCTGGAACACTCCACAAGACCTGCTGTTTTGGAGATGCTCTGACTCCTGATTCTTCCAGCTTTAGGAACTGACAGTTCACTTGCTGCCTAATATATCCCATCCCCCCAAAAGGTGCTGTTGTAATGAAATAACTAGATAGTCAATGTTATTCCCTGTCAGTGGTGTTAATGTTATGGCTGATGGGTGTATTTATCCTGATTCCTCGCCATTATCGAGATATCAGTACGTTTATCTACAGTTAATTTCACATAAAAGCACTTTACATCTCAACCATTCAATTATGCAATGATTTTGCACCAAATTCCCCTTTAAGAATAGACATCCTCGTGCTTTCCTCTGTGCTGTTGCTGGGTTTTAATGGTGTGAGTGTTTCTCGTAACACATCATTCGGGTTTCAGAAGACATAAATGGTCCAGTCAACACAAACAATACAAGCGTTTGGTTTCCGCATGCCTCGGAGTGGCGCACTGCCAATGCTTTTGAAATTTGCTGTCAGTTAAAGTTGTATAACTGCTCTTGTGGGGAACTGGTGTAATTTGCCATTTCTCTGTACTGATTTCCTTCATTCCTATAATGGGTTTATTTATGTGAAGCTTGTTAATGATAAGGATGTTCACATAATGTCG
Source organism: Arnoldichthys spilopterus (assembly GCA_037974385.1). Lineage (NCBI taxonomy): Eukaryota > Metazoa > Chordata > Actinopteri > Characiformes > Lepidarchidae > Arnoldichthys > Arnoldichthys spilopterus. The sequence continues at coordinate 7,342 of JBBPDA010108576.1, read as the reverse complement.
GCGCGCTCATGCGTAGTCACGCAATCAGGCAATTGTCAGGCACTAACTTATGTGATGCAAACAGTGTTACATCACAAACTCTTAGTTCCTCTTGGGCTATTTGCTGTCCTTAAGTGAACCAAGAGAAGCCATTTGATTGATCGGAGCATGAGGCAGGTTCCAATTGACTGATGGTGGACAAAATGTTACTTTATGTGTAGGACTATGTACTATACTGTGTGCATGTGTGTCCTGTGTGTGCATCCTTGTTATTTACGGAAAAAGCAGTTTAAAAAATGGATGGATGGGTGGATGGATGGAACAATAAATTGTATAATAATAATAATAATAATAATAATATAAATATAAATAATAATCACAATCCCAGGGTTGCAAACACACACAAAAAAGTAATGATTGAAAAGAATGAGAAGTAGAAAAGTAATGATTAAAAAGAAAAGTCTGTAGTTCAGGTAGAAAGGGAAGATCATGGAAAGACTGAGGAAACAAATTCCGAAGTTTGGGGGCTGTAGCGATGAAGGACCTGCCTCCGAGAGTGGAAAGTCTTGTGTGAGGGACAGCCAGAAGAGTCCTGCTAGAAGACCTGAGAGAGCGAGCAGGGGAGTAAGGCATGGGGGGATCAGAAAGGTAAGGAGGAGCAAGATTATGAAGAGCTTTGAAGGTAAGAAACAATATTTAGACCTAATACACGACTGAACAGGTAACCAGTGTAGTTGGGAAAGGACGGGGGTGATGTGAGCAAAGCAGTGTGAGGACCCCAGCAGCAGAGTTTTGAATACACTGAGTCTCTGTAGAGTCTTAGCAGGAAGAGCAATAAGGAGGGAGTTACAGTAATCAAGCATTCTTGATCTGTGTCTCAGACTGTGCTGTGATGGCTCCTTGAGTTTATAGAAATTGGGCCTGGAAAGTCCTTAAATTTGGGGTTAAAGATGATGTAGGATCCCTGAACACCAGTTCAGGCTACAACAGTTTAGCCCCACCCACTCACTAAAGTTATAAGGAGTGTTTCACACCAGAGGCACAATTTAATGCAGTGCAAAATTATATATATATAAAAAATATATATATATATTAGTTCCCTTGGAATTATAAGTTTCTATCTGCATTCTGAGCTTCAAGGTTTTTGCATTCCATAAGACTATGGTATGGACCTTTTTGTGTTCTAGATCCAAAATTACATGCCTCACTTCACATAACACCACACATAATGTTAATAATCCACATTTTTATTGTATTTTTATTTTATTCTGCTTCCTTTCACATGCACCACCACTTTGACCATTACTGGACATGAAAACAAGTAGAATCAATAATGTAAATGTACATCTTTACACTGTTTACATTATCTCTATAAATACTCATTGTTCAAATTTTCACTATTGATCTACCACTTGTTGCCATTTGTTCTAAGCATCAGCACCTTAACCCTCATATCCTGTGCATCTGTTTATAGTCATTAGTGTTTTATAGTTTAATGTTTAATTTTGTACACTTTACAGACAACAAGGCTCTTCTCGGTTTTAGCTCCCAAGTGGTGGAATGAACTTCCCCTAACAGTCAGAACTGCAGAGACCCTCACTGTATTCATACAGCGACTTAAGGCGAACCTCTTCACAGAGACCTTAGGACAATAACTACGGAACTAACAAACTTTACAGAAAAAGACTTTTCTATGTAAAGGATTTACATCAGCTCTTATGGCATCTCAAGGTTTGCTCCAAATGACATCTGATTGTATTAATGCAGTGACAATAAAGCTAATCTTACTCTTTCATAGAATCTATATATATAAATTTTGGCAAAAATGTCTGATAGAACCTTATAATTCCAAGTGGCTGATATATTTTCTTATCAAGTGACCAGTGCTAGTAGACCAGAGGTCATGTTTGGCACAGATTCAGGCTGTTCTTACTTCAAGTAATGTTGAATTATTACAGAGGAATGGAGAAATGTTGATGAATCAGTGCCACTGGGTTGCTTTGTGTCTACAGGCCAATATTGGGCAAGATGAAGACTTTGAGGCAGCCAGGAAGAAAGCAGAGAGCCTTGGAGCGAAAAAGGTAATTGTGAAATCCAGGAATTGAGACAACACTACTGTAAATGCACTTCCCATAAAGATGGTTGCGAATCATACTGTGTCAGACTTACTTACGCAAGTCTGTTATAGAACACTGAACATCTCAACCTGATTTGATGGGAGTGAGTAATGATTTAAGGCACAATGCTAATTAAGCTTCCAAAGTAAAGAGCATCAGCACTTGTCTGCAAACAATTCTCAGACTTCATCAACAACACCTGAATTTTGCCTGAAGACAAACGAACAAACTGCATGGAAAACCTCAGACACCGTTCAGGAAGGTTTGGCCATATTCTTAAAAAGCCACAATCAAATGCAAGACCAGCGCTGTCATGGAACCCACAGGGCAAACCGAAACAACATCAAACTTGAAATATCTGGCACAGAGACTTAGAAGCTGAAATATGGAAGATAAGCCACACCTGGAAAAGATGTCCTGAAGCCGAGATGTCTGCTGGAACCTTAATGCTCCTAGGAGCAGCAGTGAGGGTCTGAGCCTTAACGGGGTCCTACACAAGGCTTGACTTGGGGCCCACTAATGTAAACGAAGGAAATGTTAAACCTTCTCTCTCTCTCACACACACACAAACACACACACTGAGAAAGACCTTCATTTCCAGGTAAGGTTAACCTAACAGTTCATCTCTCCTGTTTACTTGCTTGAATAAGTTACTGATTAAAAAACGTAAGAGTTTCTATCTATAACTTAAACTCAGAAATGTCCTGTGAAGCGTCCGACACTAATAAGACACTAATTAGGACACAACAGTGTGAGATCTACATGCAAATAATGAATGCACTACCTATAGGACACTGTGGCTGAAACTCAAATGGCCCTGAAGAGCGTAGGTCTGGGAAACACTGGTGTATGTAATGCATTATTTGTGAGGGCAGAGGTCATAATTTTCATGTCCTACGTAATGCACTGCATTGGGAGTATGGCACCATTTAAAACTCCCCCACTGTCGTCAGCTAACACAGAACAAATGAATGAATTTGAAACATTTTTGTTGACGTTCTGATGAGATGAGAGACCCTGATGCGAGACCGATCCTTGCATCATGTTTACACTGTTACTGATTGTTTTTTAGTTTTTCAGCCCCTGTGGTCACATCTGCTGTTATATCCTTATGACGTGTTCATCTGAATAACTGTGCTTGCATTAAAATGCAGTGAACGTCAGTGGGAACTGGTTAAACCAGTAGTGTTAGCTAGTCAGCTCTTTTAAACATTGCATTTTTGTGTGATTACCATTATCATAATGCAATGCACCAATCAGCCATAACATTAATACCATCCGAGTAGTTCCCACTCATGCTGCTGAAACAGCTCTGACTGTGTGACTCTGACTCTGACTCCTTTCTATCATCAGCATTAGCATTTTGATAACAGGAGCTTCTCTTTTGGAGTGGCCCAGACAGGCTAGCCTTCACTTCCCACATGCATCACTCTTGTCTTGAGTCTTGAGTGGCCATGACCATGTCACTTATGCACCAGTTGTCCTTCCTTAGACCACCTGTCTTTTGAAGATGCTCTGACTCAGTCTAGGCCTTTGCTGAAGCATCTCAGATCCTTACGCTCCTGCTTCCAGCACATCAACTTCAAAAACTGACGGTTCACTTGCTGCCTAATATATCCCACCCTCCTGACAGGTGCCATTGTAATCAAAAAACTAGAGAGTCAATATTATTCACTTCACCTGTCAGTGGTGTTAATGTTATGGCTGATTGGTGTGTATCAAAAAACAAAAAGTTTAAATCCCTCTCGCAGAACATTTCAAGCAATGAAGGTGTTGTGGGCCCTCTGGTGGCCACGGGAGCCCTATACAGGCGCTTAGTTTGCTTATACGTTCGGCTGGCCTGAGGATGAGTACAAGACCTAATGAATGAATGACTTCAAACCTTAGTAAACGTGAAAGTGTTGATTTGACATGGTGAACACACCCCATCACACAAAGTGCACCACAATGAACTATGACCTCTACATGTAACCCATCCACATGTGGAGCGGTGGGCAGCTATCAACAGTGCCGGGGAAACAGCGTAGCAGGACGATACCTTTCTCAAGGGTAACTCGGTGATACCTGGGCCAGAACTTGTTCCAGCGACCCTATGATCACATGGGCAAGTCCCGAACCACTAGGCCACCACTTTAATGATTGGCAGGCATGTTGTCATGCATCTCAAAAATGGTTACTCCACATGAGATGGAGAAAATATTTTTTTTTAATGTAAGAGTGTAACAACTTATTTCAAGTAACCAAGCATTTCTATTGGTTCATTCCTCATTAAATGTTCATAGCTGGTGTGCTGAAAGGATGTACACAAGGTTGTATGTTTTTTTAGGACAGTGATTATATGCCATAATGTCTTTGGGCCAGGTGTTCATTGAGGACCTGCGTGCTGAGTTTGTGGAAGAGTTCATCTGGCCATCAGTGCAGGCCAACGCCATATATGAGGACCGTTACCTGCTGGGCACCTCTGTCGCTCGGCCGTGCATCGCTCGGCGCCAGGTCCAGATTGCCAAACAGGAGGGAGCCCAGTATGTCTCCCATGGGGCCACTGGGAAGGTTGGTGCACATAGAACAGCTTTGTCAGCTTCATCAACCCAAATATACTGAGTCTGGACAGTGTGAAATGTGGCAGCCTGAATACCTATGTAGACTTAATTAGGGCTGCATGTAGAGCCTTTATCCAGGAGGTGGTGCTAGAGGGCAACTATAAACAAATCTGGATCTACTGGAGATTCACAGTAGTGTTGAGCAAACTGAATTCTGATTGGTCTAGTGCAGTCAATGAGTAAATGGCAGTCTAGATCAGTGGTTCCCAACCTTGGTCTTGGAGGCCTCCCTGCCCTGCTCTCGTGTTCCCTGCTCTAACACACTCACTATTGGGTCCCACAGCAGATATGGTTAGGGTTATATTATCATGCACTGTGGTGGGTGTTGGAAAGGGTGCAGGTTAGTTCAGGTAAAGGGTGGTGGGGAATTTAAGAAACAATCTTCATCAGCGGTCACCACTGGAGAATCTGGAGATCTACCAATCAGAACAGTCCAAATCCAACCCTGATTGAACACATCTTCTGCAGATTATTAGTTCAGTGACTTAGTTAATTAGTTAAGTTAGATTTAGTTTTGGATTAGAGCTGAATTATACTGAAAGGTAGATCTTCAGGGTGCAGTGATGGCGATCACTGCTAACACTGGTTGTGGTGCTGGACACCAGCCCACTCAGGAGCTTGAGGACTCCTGCCATATGTCTTATTCTGAGAATGTGTTTTGCTAGAAGATCACCAACCCACCATTTAGCTTGTGTGGGAATTATCATAGTTTTGCTTGGGGTTTGCTCATTTTTGCCACTAGATGGAGACAAATGTCAAGCAACTGAAATTATTGCGCATGGGAAGTGTGAAAAGTTTGAATAAGACCCTGTTTACACCTGGTTACTTCAAGTGGCTTGAGTATCAGGATTATGAGGCCAAGCCACAAAAAAAATGTAGGTGTGAATGCACCCTATGTGCTTCAGGAGGTAGCCTAGGATGCACTTTAACCTTTTAGTGTTCTAGTCAATTATTTGGTGCATTTTAGGTCCCTTATCTTATTATAACATGCACTGAACTTAACTCAGATCATTTTTAGGTCAGTTATGGTAAAAGAAATCCACTGGATTTTAATGTGTCTTGAATTAAAAGACCTTTTCAATGAGCTTCCTCATTGGACGTTAGACAAAGTCATGCTAGTTACAGGTGGTTCTGTTGCACTAACACAAATTTGAAGTTTCATGTATTTCTCAGAGAAGTTTTAAGAGAATCCAACATTTTTTTTAGGTTTTTTAATAATTTGCATATGTATTTTACAATAAAGAGAAATCTTGACTGTTTGATCGAGGCCTATATTTAAAAAAACAATAATATTGAAAATAATAATTGAATTAAAAAAAAGGTATACATTGTTATTTTTGCCCCAAATAAATATAAAATGCAAAGGAAATGTTTTATGAATTTGTATAAAGATGTTTATTTGCCACATATTTATACATACATGTACATATTTACATGAAATGGGGAAAAAAAGGTGTGTGTGATTATATGATAAATCTAGCAATTAATAATATAATATATACACAATATAACACTATTATCTGTAAGAATACAGGATAAAAAGATACATTGATATATATATTAAGATATAGTGTTATAGCTGTTTTAGTGGCAAATATATAATACATAAAGTTACGATAATAGGAGATAATGGTCCATAAGTAACAGAGAAACCAAACTAAAAATTCAAAACTGCATGTAAAACTTAACTAATATTGATGTTTGGCCTGCTCTAACCCCACCCTCTCATCTAATTAACCTATATATTGTAGGTTTAAAAAAAACCCAAAAAAAAACCACACACACTATATCATGTCTGTAAGGAAAAAATTCCAAGATAAGAAGATAAGAAATACAGGAATAAATGTAAAGTGCCATTAGTGCATTACTAGTCAGGTGTGCGTAAAACCTGCTTGTGTAAGACATCCAGGTACTAGTCACATGGAATGACTAGGTGTAAACGGGGCCTTTGTTTTCTATGTTTGTTGTCATTACAGTGATTATGCTTTATTAATGAATTAATTTACTTTTAAAGGGTAATGACCAAATTCGATTTGAACTGACCTGCTACGCACTCTACCCGGAAGTAAAGGTGGGTACAGAATCCTTCATTGCTTTATATATTTTCCATAACTTCTTTAAACTCTTTTTTTGACTACTTCCATTTGTTTTTTCACATTTTTCAATGTTAGATCATTGCCCCGTGGAGGATCCCTGACTTTTACAACCGTTTCCGTGGCCGAAAGGACCTCATGGAGTATGCAGAGGTATATATATGTAAACAGAATTTAGGCCTCATTGCCGGGGGGTGGGGGGTGGATGTGGGGTAGCTTCTTTACAGCTCTTACAGCAAGGCCTTCGGATGAAATACTACTTTTACTTGTCATTTTTTTGAGATTTTATTTTACCTATAAAACCTAGAAATGCAAAAAAATTGCAAATATTTTAAATAAAATGGTTTTGGGGGAAAAAAGAAGCAATTATTAACTTTTTTAAAAGTTATAGTACATTTAATGTTTTATTTTTCATGTATTCTTTAAAATCAGCAGGAAAAAAAGTTACTAAAACATATAGAATAATAATAATAATAATTATATAAATACAAAAATAATAATAAACATATCTAAATAATAAAAAATAAAAAAGTATAAAATATAATACAAATAA
>JBBPDA010108575.1:0-10981 GCA_037974385.1 Arnoldichthys spilopterus | reverse complement strand
TTAAATGCAGAGGTCGCATTTCGTTGTGGTGCTTGAGTGTGTTCACAATGACAAATAGTCACTTTCACTTCACTTTCCACAGTGTAAGGCAGCGGTAAAGAAAGGAACGGTGAACTTTTGCGAGAGTCCCGGGGGTTCAGTGGTCTCCTAAGCCTGTCATTCTGAAGGCTCGAGTTTTTTTCTGGACGCCTGCCAGAGGAGGAGCGCTACACTTCACGATGCCTCGGCCAACTCCAAACCATAATAACAGGTGTTGTAGGTCCAGCGCACGCACTCCCGAAATGATAAATCGACTTTTTTTTTTTATAAACCTCATTACATAATCGCGCGTCCTCCGGCGTCTCCACGTGGGAGTCTGTGGGCGCACGTGCGCCATGTCAGAAACGCCTCGGGTGAAGGGCGCGCAACCGAAATGTTCTGTTACCCGAGGGCCGAGCCGCCTCTGCCGGTTCAGACCATTCATGGGTTCAATTAGGGGGAGGGAGGACGGCTGCCAAAGCATTCTTTCGCCCTCCCCCTCCCCCCCCCCCTGCAGGAATTATATAATCTGCATTACCCTTACCATCCTTCTGCCCGAGGCAGAAGCCGGGAAAAGCGTACGCTCTTTAAACTGATGCCGCCGAAGAGCAACGCCAGTGCTGCATTCACTGAATGGTGTGTTCACAGGCTTTTCGTCCATAAGGCTTAGGCATGTGGTGGAATCGCGGACCCTTTAGGCTCCGAAGTCCTTCGTAACGAGTGGGATTTTTCTTTGCAGTCGCGCTTAATTACGTGTGATGATATAAAGCGAGCGTTTTCCATAAACGTCCATCATTCACCATTATCGACCGTTGGACAGCTCCTCACAGCAAACGTGCCAAAGCTAACAGCGCATTCAACAGTACCGGATTGGACAGAAGCTCTCGGCTCGGCTGTGTGGTCTCCGTCGGGCTTCAAGACAAGTTGGTTTTTCTTTCAACCTGAGGGAACATTAGTCACTTAGGAGGAGCGTTCTGTTTTCACTGTAAACACTGCAGGCGATGTTCTGACTCCCTGACAAGTTTTTATGAAGGTTTTTTTTTTTTTAGGCCCAAGATGCTTTTTTTCAGGACTTCCAGTGAACATAGTTTTGGATTTATTCGAACCATGACGCTGAAAATGAGGCATTTTTGGTTAGAACCGTGAACAGCTTATTTCAAAGCACAAGTCGTACTCTTGTGGGGGTCAGCAAATGACAAACAAAGTCAACCATCCAACCTTTAGCCTGTTAGGTCAGGGAGGTGTAGCTGCTTGTCTGTTAGTCATGTTGCACTCATGGTTGAAATATTTGTCCCAAGGTGTCAGGACCCGGTCGGGACATCACTTAGCAAATACGCGCCACACTCGGGTTCAGAGTTTGGGGTCTCATCGCCTGACTCCCATTTTTAACCGATATGGCCCATGTTTTAGCTCTTCCCCTTAATTATTAGTTCTCGTCGTCTCCTTGGTCTTCTTCCACCTGTAGGATGTGCTTATTGCTCCACTCGTTTTTGTCCTAAAAATATTTCAGTATAATTATAAAAAAAACGTGTTTTTGCAGACTTGTCACTCTTGGCTCTAGCTGTAATTTGTATCTGCTTTGGTGTTTAATATGGTCCTGCTTGCCATGAGTATAAGCATAAAATCAGCTGTCGTGATGCCAAGCAATGCTACTGCTGAGACCCCAGTTTTCCTTAAGACCCAGAGTATTTGTACAGTAACATTAGGCCAAACTAGGGAACAGCATTTAGTTTGAAAAGCATTATCTTTGGCTCCAATTTGCCACCAGTCAGGCTCAGTCAGGATACAATGGACTGAGTTTTAAATATTAAAAGAGAAAATTTGTGTCAGTATAGTTGTATTATGAGATATGTGTTTATCATATGAGGAGACCGTATGAAGCCCTGTCCACCAAAGAACTGATCTAAAGTCATCGCGGCTCCTGTACACAAGGAACCGCCCATTTACACTGAGAATTATTATTATTTATATTTATTTTATTTATTCTTTTCTCCTGTTTCTTATTGCTCTCCGGTGTCGACCAGAGGAGGACGGTTTCCCCTTCTGAGCCTCGGTTCCTCCCGAGGTTTCTTCCTACAGCTTAGGGAGTTTCTCCTGCCGCTGTCGCCTTTGGCTCTTTGGGGCTCGGACCCGGTTTCTGTAAAGCTGCTTTGGGACGACGTCAGTGGATATAGGGATAAACTTGACTCGACTTGACATCATGAAATCGATTTTAAAAAGGCGCACGATCTTGAGAAAAGCAAGAAAATACGGTTGATTAAAGAGGTGAGAACTAATATCTCGGTTTACCAGCGTCGCACAGCGTGAGAAGAGCTTGTCCTGACGAATGCTTGTGATGTTTGAAAGCATCGTTGGATGAATGACGTTGTTAAATGGAGATTTAATATGACATAACCTATAATATGCTAAACCGACGAGTTATAAGTTACTTCCAGTCAGAGTTTTATTGATCTCAGATCAGTTTTGGATGGAAAATTGTCTTGCTGTGTTTGGGATCAGACCAAAATTTCAGCACAAGTTAATGCTTGATGTTCCCCATCCACAGCGTACAGTGGTTGCCATAGTGTAGCCTAGGAAACGCCAAACCTGATTTCTGATAAGACAATTGCATCGTTCTTCTGACAGCAGAGAGAGTAACACCTGTACTGCCAACAGCTACGGTGAAATCAAAGTCACCCAGAAATAAAATGACCCAGACATGTGAATACTGGTGTGACTTTCCAAACAAGGCGTTGCGAGGTACCAAAATAATTATGCTCACCTTTATTGCCCTTTATTTTCTAGTGAGGTCAAGCCATCAATGTTATTTCTATAGCACTTATTACAACTGACGTCACGAAGCAGCTTTACAGAATCCACGTCCGAGCCCCTTATGAGTGAACCAAAGACAACAGAGGAAAAACTCCCCGAACTGGAGGAAGAAACCTTGGGAGGAACCAAGGCTCAGAAGGGGAACCCATCCTCCTCTGGTCAACACCAGATAGCAATAGCGACCAAAGCAATCTCAGTCTAAAGAGGCGGCATCAGCTAACATCTTATAGCTTGGAGCACCGTATCTGTGGTAGCTGAACTAGTCTGAGACTAGTTATCTGGAGATAAGGAGGACCCAGTGATGGGCGATCTGGTTGTAGGAAACAAGGGAAAGCAGTTCCAGGGTTGCAGAGAAACCAGAGCCAGCGTTTAGGGCCTTCTATCCTCCATGTGCTTTCATCACAGACAATGATAAATCCCCTCCAAACAGGTGTCTACCGGACCTCTTTCTGAACATGTGGATGGACACCAGGCAGGTCCTGGTTGTTGTTCATCCAGTGAATGTACCCAGAGCGAAGAGAGAAAGACAGGGACCATTCCTGACCACTTCTATTCCCGTTGGTTTGTTTTCCTTCTTTTCCGTTTGTTTGACCAAAGCAGATGTGCATGACTTGCTTCAGAAGGACAGTGCGTGACAACAGTCTCAACGGACTGGAACTGAAGCGAAGTGTAGGTGACTATTTGTCATTGTGAACACCCTCAAGCACCACAACCAAATGTGACCTCTGCATTTAACCCATCACACGTGCACACGTGGAGCAGTGTACCGGGACGGTACCTTGCTAAAGGGCACCTCAGTGGTGCCAGGGGAGGGACTTGAACCTGCAACCTTCAGTTCACAAGAGCAGAGCCTTAACCACCAGGCCTCCACTGCCCACCCCATTCGCATACAGTATATCCATATTTGACGGGATGAATATCAGAGAAGAACCATGTAGATTTATGTCTGTTTTAGTTTTTGAAGCCCAGCAATGAAGGAAGAAATGGATTTTGCAGCTCTGAGACATTTCACTCGAAGGTCAGAAACCAGGGCAGTAAATGACTGTGGCCTTCGAGGTCAACTGCTCTGCTCCTGTATTTTCCCAATAGGAACATCTGTCCTGATGATGCAGAACGTTGTTTTTAGAGAGGTTCCATGTACAAGCAGTGATCAACACAGTGCACCATGGTGATGTTTGGGTTGGGGCTTTAATTTGATTAAAAACCAGAGTAATTCACGAAATCAGTCCGAATCAAACAGTGTTGGTCACGTGACCTCCAGCGTTTCCACACGGTTCGTTTTAAAACGAGCTTTAAGGTTTTTTTCATTGACAAATGCAACGTTTATTCAACTCAACAGTCCATAATGGTACAACAGAAAATGCTTTTGCTTTCTAGGGTTTCTTGAAATGTCCATGTGCTTTTGTCCTGAAAATATTTCAAAACCACATGTATTTTTGCAGACTCTCTCTCTGCTCTAGCTGTGCTGTTTATCTGCTGTGGTGTTTAATATGGTCATTGAGTTCTACCATTGTTCGTGTGACCGATCACCTTTGTCTGTAGGCTCTGTGTCGAAGACAGTGGAATGTTTGAACGCTCCAATATGTTGAAATCAACAGTTTCCATGAGACGCACTTTTTTTTGTCACGTCTATATGTTGCGCAACACTTACGGAGCAGTAAATCCCGGTGAACTCCCCACCGTGTGGTGACACTGGCATCGCAGGCGGACATCTGCTCAGCAATAAAACAGTGTTTGCTCCAGAGCCAGACTTAACCTTCCAGTGAGAGTCGTGTGAAACAAAGAGACAGTGATGGCCCTCCATGGTTGAACAAGAGCTTCTCTTTTCATCTCTTTCTCACTTCCCACCATCCTGTAGGAGTGAGGACGCCACAGAGACCTTAACACCCATATGCTGAGGAGGATGTTTGAGACACTTCCCTCGGTTCAGAACCGTTTACAGGAAAAATTTGACGTCGCGGTGGCTCATGTTTTGCTCTTATCCGAGTTGCTCTCTGATAATAAGTCATCTTTTTTATTACAATTTTTTTAATTTTGTAATTTAAAATTTTTTACATTTTCAAATTGTCTTTAAATTAAAAAAAAATAAAAATTTTCTTTTTAAATTAAAAGAAAATTTAAATGTTGTCTTTTCTAAATTATAACATTTTTCAAATTTTGTCTTTTTAAATTTTCAAAATTTTCAAATTTTGTCTCAACTCGCGTTCCTTATTCTGCAAACAGTGTTATTTAGACGTTTCCACACAGAAATGAGTTACATAAAAAAAAGTTGAATTCAGTTTCAGCAGCAGAGATGTTTTCTCGGCTGCTTTTTACATCCGTTGTGTAGGGTCGTATGACAGGTCAGTCATTTTCAAACATCCCCAATTTAAACCAGAAAACAAATTTCTTACCAGCAGATTAAACAAAAACTGACCTCGAGTCGTGCAGTGTTGCAGTCCACCATGTTACTTCAGTATTATACAGTGAACTCGAAAACTCATCTCAAGCTCAGTGCTGTTGGTTTGAAAGTCTCCCATTGTAAGAACCACTGTTTTTATAAGACCGTTGCCTTTTCCTCTCGGTGAACATTCCTGCTGTTTCATGCAGATGAAACTCTGCATAACCATTAATCTAATGTTGCTCAGTCTCAGGCTGATCAGGCTTCAGGGAGCACAGGCCAATACTCCTTAATGTAGCAAAGACGAAGGTTCACATATGTTTCAGTTGTAAACTCTTTGAACTTTGGACCTAAATCACAGAATAAGTCTCCTTGATGAACTTTTTCTCTATGGCTGTATTGTGCTCTGGATCATTAGCATTTCAATAGCCAAATCATGCAGTAAGAGAAACGACTATTACTGTTTATTTTTATTGTTATTTGCCCCACGTGGCATGAGAAAAGAGTAAAACTGCTTCTTAACCTGAGTGAATAGTCCTCAATCTTGGACTATAGTCTGCACATTATTGTATAATATGTATTACTTTTCATTGACAAGTGTATTTTAAGTGAGCTTCTTTATCCACGTTTCTAAAAATGTTTTTTATTTGAGATATTTTCATATAAATGCTCGTTCTGCTTAGAGTCTGGTACAGCATCGCGGTACAAAGTGTATTGCCAGTTTCAGTGAACTTTTGCCATTATGATTGTCATAAACCAGCTTGTCCTTTATTCAGGGCTTATATTTGGGGCTGGGTGTAGAGATCTGTGGATTCCAGAAGAATATTTGGACAAGTGCAAGTAAAATTCAGGGTTTTAACGAGAGAGTTCAGGTCTTCGAAAAAGGATCAAACAACACGGCAGACAGGATTAACACGGGCTAGTCAAAAAGGGCTAATCCAAAAAAACACAAAAAAGGTCCAAAACCAGCTAACCAGTCGCAATACAAAACCGCTCAGAACCGAAGATAAATGCACAAGACCTCGCAACGTAGCGTGGGGGTCTCTCCTTTTTGAATGCCTGTCCTGAAGTCCCCCAACTAGTACCACCTGGGAAGGGCGTGGCCGGGCCGGTTAATATTCTGGAGATGCGGACCATTCCAGTTGAGCTCCTTAGGACGGTCGGTGTTGAGGCCTGTGCAGGCTGAGAGGAGGATTTTGACCTCCTCAGAACTTGCTACTGCGTCTGGTTCCTTGTCTCGGAGTTTTCTCTGAAGTAATTAAGCGAAGGTATCAACACATTAGTGAATAAGTAGAGATTTGATTGAGTAGAGCCATTGGCTCCTGATGAGAGAAAATCTTAATGTCTCAGTCTTTCTGGCCAAACCTCAACCAAGCAAACCAGTTCATTGCCGAGCTTGCGTTCCCAGGCCGTGAGCACTTGGAACATGCCTGTCATAAACGCTCTCCTCGGCCTCTCCTACCGTTCTCCTTGCATCTCGGTCATGTGTGAGGTGAGCACATGCACGTCTTTGCACTTCATGTCCTGATCCGAGAGCGTTGGCGTATTTCTAGAGTGCTACCAACATCCAGCAACCCCTCCCTCCCTTTCCTCGGGTCATTACCGCAGCACCCTTATCCCGCCGTTGCAGTGCTACGCTCCAAGTGCGCGTCCCATTAACAGAGCGAAAGAACACCTATTAAAATATGCTCGGCAGCTTTGGGCTGCTGCACGCTATGTTTTCAGGTTGGGCGGCTGCGGGCTGCTTCCACCTCTCTTCGGAACAGGATGCCGCAGGGCGCTGTTCTTTCAATAAAAGTGGTTCTAGTGTGGAGCCCTTTGCCGAGCACCCACTGCTTTATTATGTAAGACCCTCTGGCAAGAAAAAAACTTTGTTCAAAAACAATTCGGCATCTATTTGAATCATTCTTTCCTAAAAGCATGTTGCTTTAAAGAGGAGTGTGAAAGTTCAGGTGGTTTATGGGTTGGGCTTTGGCTACGTTTGTATGGCTAAGCTTCTGTGGCTAAGTGGCTAAGTTTTTATCGCTAAGTAGACTACAGTAGCTACTAAAGTTTAATTAGCTATTGCCGTGGTGGTGCAGCGGTTAGCGCTGTCGCCTCACCGCGAGAAGGTCCTGGGTTCGATCCCCGGGTCGGCCACGGGTGGAGTTTGCGAGCGCTCCCCGTGTTGGTGTGTGTTTCCTCCGGGTTTTCCGGTTTCCTCCCGCAGTCCAAAGGCTGCAGTAGGTTGATTGGATGCTCTTAATTGTAGGTGTGAATGTGTGTGTGAATGGTTGTCTGTCTGTGTGTTGCCCTGCGATGGGTTGGCCTCCTGTCCTTAGGCCCGCAGTCAGCTGGGATTGGCTCCCAGCAGCCCGGAAACGGAAAAAGAGGATTAGAAAATGGATGGATGGATGGATGGATGGATGGATGGATGGATTGAAAAACATACATTAAAAGTTTTGTTCTAGCAAAGCCAATTTTTTTTAGTAGCTGCCTCTTATTGGTGTTGAACATTGCTTTGTGTAACTGACACTTGGCTCAGTCTGGGCCTCCGTGTAAAAGTTAAAAACGTTCATGAAGTGAGTGGAATATCGCGTTCCTAAAGAGACAATATGGTTACAGCACAGTGCAACGGCTGATGCCCTGCTGATGTTCTGTCTGCGTACTCACAGAGTCTTAAGGGTCCCACTGTTTTTCCTGCCAGGGACCTAGCCAGTGCCCAAATTTGTTTTTCGCTATATTTTGATTAATTGCATACAGAACCAGGATGTGAATTGTGACACAGCCGTTAAAACATTCCGGACGAGGGCCTCCAGGAACCGTCTTTTCAGTAGGCCTTCCTCACGCTCTTCTTACAGGGATTTAGCCACTATTTGAAACTCCAAAGGCCTGTAGCGTCAGAAATAAATGCAGTAATGGGAAAAAAATCTTGGCATCACATGTGGAATATCATACTGAGATGATCTGAGCTCTGATAGCTGTGTATAGTTCTCACATGAAGTCATTTCTGTTCAAAGAACAGAGTCCCAGAGTATCAGAGAGACCTGCTTCCAGATTCAGTGCCGACTGAATATGTCATTTTGTCATTTGAAGGTGTCACTCAAAAATATGTTGTGAATAAACTGCAATTAGAATAATCAGTAGTGATGAAAGCAAGGCTCCGTCAGAACATCGCGTACATTCGAAACGACGTTTTTGTTTGAACATTGTCCCAGAACGGGAAACTCACACTGAGCGTGGACAGTTATTTATTTACGTGTTTACTTATTTATTTCCATTTTTAATCTTATATACTCTATAAATCCCTGAGGGGGAAAAGCTCTCTGCCTTTTACCCATCCCGAGCACACACACACACACACACACACACACCCAGAGCAGTGGGCAGCCGCGGCGCCCGGGGAGCAGTTGGGGGTTAGGTTCCTTGCTCACAGCCACTTCAGCCGTGGGTTCTCTGACTCGAGCCAGCGACCCTTCAGTCACAAACCCGCTTCTCCAACCTTTAGGCCATGGCTGCCTCGAAAAAAGGCTCGGAAAAACAAGGAAAAAGCCCTTAGAGAGGAATTCTGAGCATGTCTGTGACCCTGCAAGAGTACAAGAGCTTAACACAGACTCTATACATCATACAGTCAAATCCCAGGCCGTACAGGTACCATCCCCGAGCACTGCTGCTGTGGTGTGTTCACAATGACCAATCACTCACTAAAACACAGACCTGAAACGCGTGATCGATATCGCCGGCCTCACTCGCCAAGTCGTATTTTTGGGACCTTCGTAGGTCGACTACAAACCCCCGTTTACCGCCTGGAGTTTTCTTCAGAGGAGTCTCTTAGGACCGTGTGGTGAAGAACATTCCAGTCTGGGCACAGGGCTGAACTGGTGGGCGCCGTCTGACTATCAATAAGGTAGACGAGACACAGTGGAACTGGATGTGCTCGGCCGGTCAGCTGTTTGTGTTTAGACCCGCGTCCAGACCTGTTGGCCAGATGGCTGCAGATAGAGCTGATAATGTCCCCTCCGTCCCCACAGGCGCCATCAACACTCGTTTTCTATTGCAGCCATTGCAGCCACTTGAGAACGGAGCGCGAGAGGGGCTTAATCAGGGCTGTACGAGGAAGACTACATCGGCTTTGGGCGATTATTCATCATTATGATGATGAATTACGTCACCGTACGCTTTTCTGGGCAGTTTGTGGTGGTTGTCAGTACTTCAAGATCTTTCCACAGGAAACGAAGACCAAATGAATTTGACGCATGAGGTTTTTTTTTTTTTGTGCAAACTTCACGTTTTCACATAAAACCATTATGTGTGTGGGGGTGGGGGGGGTGGGGGGTTGAGGCTGGGCGGGGTCTTTTTAGGAGCATTTTTAAGTGATAAAGCATGAGATCAAGTGTGAAAAACCTGAGATCTCATATTTACTGCGCATTTACTGTTACTGTCTTTTGTTTACTCTTATATACTTTATTGTCTATTGGGTTTACAGGGTGGTCAGGGTTTGTTAGGGTGTAACTGAGCCAGTAGTGTGTTAGTAGAATGACCACTTGGGCAGGTGAGGCCTAGTGGTTAGGACACTGCCTTTGGGACCTGAAGGTCGCAGGTTCGAGTTCCAGCCCAGACACTACTGAGGTACCCTTGAGTAAGGTACCGTCCCACTACACTGCTCCCTGGGCGCTGTTGGTAGCTGCCCGCTGCTCCACGTGTGCACGTGCGATGGGTTAAATGCACAGGTTGCATTTCGTTGTGGTGCTTGAGTGTGTTCACAATGACAAAGAGTCACTTTCACTTCACTTCACTGTTGATGGGTTTAGCCCCACAGATAGAAGAGCAGACCTGGACTACACTGCACTGTTGTTCGTCGCTCTGGATACGAGCTTCTGCTCAATGCTGTCAGTGTAAACGTTTTCCCAAACCCTTCTGCCTAAAATCAACAGAAAATGCTGCTGTTCCACAAAAACTTTGCTTCTGTGCTCGTTTTCTAGAACATTCCCGATTCACTTTAAATGCAATGCAGACTTCCAGAATATTCTGGAACAGTAAGAATTGTCCAGAAGTTTCTAGAACTGTCCAGAATTTTCAAGGATGTGTGTCGCGTAGCCTTGGAAACGCTACCGTGCAGTAAAGTGTTGCAGTTAGTTCTTCAGTGGATTTAGTGCAGCACAGTGTGAAGTTCCTAATAAAAAGCATTTATGCTCTTTAATGGTATATATTATGTTTGGGACACTTCTGCTTCTTCATTCCAAGTTCTGCCATCACAAAAAAACCCCCGAAATAATCGAGTCTCTACAAAATGTTACTTTTGCCATATTGGCCACATGTAGATATGCATGTCACCTAAAATTTCATGTACACATCAAATGCTGCAACCCCCCCCTCGTCCCACCCTCCAACTCTTTCCTGCCTTGGTTTCTCATTGCTCCCTTCTGCTCTTTGTAGATTTTTGGAATTTTTATATCTGTCCATCACGGGACATATGCTTACGCTTATCGCTGAGAGAATAAAGCTTTAACCAGTTTGATCCAGATGGTCCAGACCAGAGTCCACGGCAAAGCTGCCTTCAGCTGAGAGGTTACCATCGTCAGAAAGAGCAGTGCAGACATTTCTTCAGGTACACATCAGGTGGGCCGAGAGGATCATGAGGTTTTTTCATCAGGCCTCCTCTGGATGCTGTAATTTGATGTCAGTGAGTCAGGATTTACCGAAATGATTGTTAAAGGTTTTATTTGAGAGAGAGAGAGAGAGAGAGAGAGAGAGAGAGAGAGAGAGAGAGAGAGAGAGAGAGAGAGAGAGAGA